>JARYGA010060860.1:41373-81100 GCA_030545235.1 Helianthus tuberosus | reverse complement strand
CGTAAGGCGTGTAACTTGTTCTAACCTTAATATAACTTGGTAATAAGTATAAAAACTTGTTTGCGCTTGCCCGACTCGACAAATTTCTATTTAAACCCGGTTCGGAACCGAAAGGCGCAAAACCTTGACTTTTGCATTGACTTCGGTTCTGACCCGTTTTAGTTGGTATTAGACATACCTTAAAGTCTCATTAGGATTGGGTTGCATGTTAGTATAAGTCTCTATACTTGTTTCGTTGATTATCCGTTGCATGCACACGTTTCCGTTAATCGCTTAAAGTGGACCATAACGCCCTTATGACCTTATAACGAGTATTTTGAAAATGTGGAAATGCAATAATCTTAGTTACTGATTATTTAGCATGTACGTAAATTTTCACGTCAAGCGGAGGTCTAGATTAGGAGATATGCGCATTAGCGTATATAATAAGCTTTTTATTAATTAAACGGCGCGATTAGCGCATAGCCTATCTAAACCCGATTTTCGGTACCAAAACCATTACCCGCTGATGTTAAATAATATTTTAGGATTTTTGAAGATTTTTAATTATTTTTAAGCTGGTCTTAAGCTAGGCTTATCGCATTGATTCGGTTAACACCGAATATGCCCTTATAGGCCATAAAACGAGTTTTATGAATCCGATTGATACCAATCCAATTGCCGCTGATTTAAAATAATAAATATAGTATTTTGAACTTGTTTTGCTGATTAGAAAACTCAGATTGGTATCTTAACCCGTACATCGCTTAAAACGGCTTTATACGCGTATTAAACGCGTAGTTTAGTATTAAAACCATTTTGCCACGTAAGACTTAATACCATTAGACATAACCTGTTAATGTAAGCTATTTTACTGATGTAATCAGACCCGGTTCATAGAAACCTAATTTAATCCTTTTATAATCTTTAAATTGACCAAAATACCCCTAAGGGGCTTATTAAGAGATTAAACTCGTTATGGGCATTATGGAAGATATCATAATGATATCACCACATATTTAAAGCGTATTAACTTAGGAAACCTGTTCGCGACCCTTTCGGTTACCCGTTATGCATTATGCGCGTTCGGTTAGGTTTATGTAACTAGTTTACATAAATTAACCGAAACGGGTCAAACCTTATCGGTTTATTCTCAAAATCCAGAATGTGTATCATATACCCATATTAAACAAGTCTTCAAACTTGTCGGGTCTAAATCACATTCTATCCGGTCTTCGCTTAATCGTGCGTACGAACCGTATCTTTAAAACTAACCGGTCTAAGCGTAAGCTTAACTAAAGACCCGTTAGGATTCTAATAGGTTGTTATAAACCTTCGTTCCAGATTAGGAGAACCAGTAAAAGATACCGCACTCGCTGATTTTGAACTATACTTGCTCAGGTAAATACTTTTAACTTATTTCCCTATACGGGCTTGGGTAAGGTATATAAAATACCGCTTGGTCGGGCGTCGAATATTTAATCTTATTATGGTTAAATTATTGAGATGACTCCGTTTAATTTGTTTTGTTGCTTAAAGCCTTTGGGGGGTTAATGACCGTGTCCCGGATATCCCTGGCATCATTTTACGAAATGGCCACGACCTTAGCACTCAGGTGTAGGCGTACACCTGTAGTGTCTCATAATTAAAGTGGTGTGTTAATTGATCTTTAACCCGGCTCGATCCGGGCTACTGAACGCATAAGAAACATGTAAATCCTTTACAAGCTTATATATTAAATAATTATCCCAAGTTATAAAATATTTGTGCCTTGTGCCTTAAATGCTTTTCTTAAACTCTTTTCAAAATGAGTCGGTTGATTGTATTTACCAGTGTAAACTGACGTATTTTCTTAAAAAGATTGAGTGCAGGTACTACTCGAAATAGGCTGGCTTGTCTCCTAGCATCCACATTAAGTCTCGCCAGCTTGGATGTCATATCTGTTGAACATTTGTTTCCTGTTTATTTTATTTGATCTACCTGTGGATTATATTCGACTATTTGTGATACTTCATATTACAATATCGTTTGGTTGAATTAAATCTATATATTGCTTCCGCTGTGCATTTAAATATTGTGTTGTTTGACTGTTATGTTGCCAACCACGTCACGATACTCCCCCACCGGGCCCACCGGTGACACGTGGAAATCCGGGGTGTGACAGGTTGGTATCAGAGCCAACTCTGAGTGAATTAAACACTAGCCTTTTGTGTTTAATCTCAGTTACACAATTGCACATATTTAAACTTTCGAGTCTAGACTTATAACATAAGACAAATTCCACCCTATTCGGTTTTTGTTTTGTTCTTTAAAACTTTATATTTTGTTATTTGTTATCTTATGTTTTGTTGACAGGTATAACCAAGAAAATGCCTCCAAGATTTTTACGTATGCGAGGACGAGGAGGAAAGGGGCCGACCACCGCCCCCAACGACCATGAAGCTGGGCCATCCAATACACGAGCTCCTATCCCCGCCGAGAGTGACGGTACTCGACGGAACCAGAGAGGTCTATTTCAACCGGCAAGACGGTCGGTTTCAAACAGCTCTACAACTCCCGCTCAAGACTCATACGGGCCACATTCGGAAAATGAGCCTAGAGACCCTCACCATTCACACATACCGTTACAGCGATCTATGTCGCACCGTCCTTTTGGAGACCCCACTCCAATCTTTCAAGGCCAGTTCAACCCGGCGGATTATCTACCAGAACCAGTGGGTTTTAACCCATTGGGGCCGGAGGACCATTTTTCAGGAGGAAACGATATGGATGAGGAAGACGACCCCGAAATGCCCGCATCAGGAACTCCCAACCACCCAATAGAGGTCTCGGATAGTTCCATTTACCAAGGACCACCCTATAATGGTCCAGATAACTTCCAGGCTATCTTCACTCGGCACGAGTGGTATTACACACCCTCTCACCATTCGTCGCCACATGAGCAGCCACAACCTCACTATTCTTCGCCGCATGAGCAGCATCAGCAGCATCATCAAGATTCCTCTGGGAATCACCAGTTTGAGGCAGTTACGCCACCAGTTCAGCCGGCGCCTCCACAGCCGCGAAGACATAGGAGATCCGGAGCCCGGATGTCCACACGAACAGAGGAGTTTCATTTCAGCTCTCCTCTACAATCAAGTGGCAGAAATTATCAGCCGCTTCCAGAAGATCCACAAATGGGTGGACCATCAAACCCCGCCGTGCAGCAACCGCCACCTATAGGGCTTGATAACCAGATACCGGCATACACGGGTCCTTCGATGTACAACCCGTTTGATCCACCAACTCACACTAACCTCGGTTACGCTGAAGCCGACCCGTATTTGGTAGCGTCTAATTACTACGCCCTTAACCCGGAAGGACCGTATGGAGCTCCTTGGGGAGTAGGCTACCCATCACAGGGGTACCAGATGCCTACACAACCCCCGTACTACCAACAACCCCCGCCGTCTCTTCAGATGTCGCCACCTCAGCATCAGGAGATCCTACAAAGTATTAGGGAGGTGCGGCATGAGGCACGGGAAGACCGAAGGCGTAACCAGGGTATGTTCAAGACCTTGACGAACTTAATCAAGGGAAAGAGCAAGAAGGATCAGTAAATCCTTTATGTGTGTAGGTCTACTTTAAAAATCAAGTCCCTACGTGGACATTTATTATTTGTATGTGTATGTAGTCCCTGCGTGGACATCTACCTTTTGTACTTAGTCCCATACGAGGACTTGTTTCTATTTTAGCCCCTGCGTGGGCACATCTTTCTGTAAGACCCCTGCGTGGGCATGTACTGGTTTAAACCCCTGCGTGGGTAAGTTTATTATTAGTAAAAGACCCGTTTAGGGCTGTGTGTAATAGTATAATAGATTAATGGAATGTTTGTTTTATAAATTTCATAATTGCCATATGTGCATATATAATGTATAAAATGAAATAAATTAAAATCATTCCTTTTAAATTAATCTGCCTATGAAATTAATTAATTAAGGATCTTAGAAGTGTGAAACCTAGCCACGTGTCAAATATAAGACCGGGCCAAAATGGTAAGACCTGTCTAAAAGATTCAATTTCCTGTTAACATCTTAAAACATGTTAACACTCCTGACAGAAGTGATTCGTTAAAATCACATACGTCATATTATAAAGGAATTCTTTAAAAGATTCCTAACCTAGTTTAATGATCTCTGAATCCTAGGTTTACATCATCAATTAAGATGATCATATTTTAACCATACGTGGTAATATAATGCCTACGGGCCCTTCTCATTTTCATATGAGACAAAAGACAGTAATAGTCTGTGACCCTGTCTGAAAAAGGTAATGAACTTGGTTCAAACCTTAAAAAGCCTTGATTCTCTGAATTCATAGCTTATAATTTAAATTGTCCCTGTGACTAGGCCTTATGTGCTAATAAAACTGTTATTGTTTTATAATTAGGATAAATTATTTTAGAAATCCTAAATAAATGTGAGAAATAAATTAACCATATATGGTCTATGTTTACCGCGGTTAATAAAAAAAAAATTGCCATAAAAGACAATTCTATAATAAACTCACCAATAAATTATTGTCAATATGTTACAGTTCAAAATACATGGCAGACTCAAACGAGGTCAACAGTCACCCAGGAATAGTGCCTGATAATGCCCATGTGAACGTAGCAGGTGCAGAGCTGCAAGCTATGATAAACAATGCGGTTAATAGAGCCATGGATAGACAAAACCATGGATCAAGTGGTACCCATACGAGGACCCATTCTGCATCACACACTAGAACACCTTCCAGGACCCACACTGCCCACAACAGTAATTCTCACCACTCGTCAAACCGAAGGAGTGCTCCATCCCAGAGGGTCATTCAGGATCAAGGACCCCGTAATAGAGGGTGCACCTATAAATACTTTGTGTCGTGCAAACCCAGAGACTTCAATGGGGAAAAAGGAGCTGTGGATTGCATGACGTGGATGGATGAAATGGATACTGTGGTGGATATTAGTGGTTGCCATGAAAGGGATATTGTGAAGTTTGTCTCACAGTCGTTCAAAGGAGAAGCCCTAGCCTGGTGGAGATCATTGATCCAGGCTACAGGAAAGGTTCCGTTATACAACATGACCTGGGAGCAGTTCATGGCACAAATCAAAGAAAATTTCTGCCCTCAACATGAGGTTGAGAGAATTGAATCTGACTTCCTGGCGCTGGTCATGAAGAACCTTGACTGTCAGGCCTACCTAACCAGTTTCAACACTTTGTCGAGGTTAGTTCCCTACTTGGTAACTCCGGAGCCTAAACGTATAGCTCGTTTCATTGGAGGGTTGGAACCGGAGATCAAGGCGAATGTGAAGGCCTCGAGACCAACTACTTTTCGGTCAGTAACGGACATTTCATTGTCCCTTACCTTGGATGCTGTTAGGCAAAGGTCACAGAGGAAAAGTGACACCGAAAAGAGGAAGCGTGAGGATGACAACTCACGTCGTACAGACAAGAAACAGAAGGGAAACAATGACCAGAAGAAGGGGTCAGGTTTTAGAAAGGATGGCCAGCAGTCGGGTGAAAAACCCAAATGTAAAATCTGCAAGAGGCAGCACTTTGGCAAGTGCAGGTTTGAATCCAACTCTCAATCACAATCGAAGCCTTTTGCTTGTGGTTTATGCAAATCCAGGGAACACAAAACCGTGGATTGCAAGAAAATAAAGGATGCAACTTGCTATGGTTGCAATGAAAAAGGGCACATCAAGAGCAATTGCCCAAAATATGCCAAGAAGCCGGAAGAGGCTAGGAAGACCAATGCAAGGGTCTTCAGAATGGATGCAAAGGAAGCCGTCAAGGACGACAACGTGATAACAGGTACCTTTCTCGTAAATGATGTTTACGCGAGAGTGTTATTTGATTCAGGCGCTGATAAGTCGTTTGTAGATAGTAAGTTTTGTGAATTGTTAAAACTACCTGTTAAAATTTTAAGTGTGAAGTATGAGGTGGAACTAGCCGATGGCACAATAGAAACCGCTTCAACCTTATTAGATGGATGTTTCATATCCATTAGGAATCACTCTTTTCCTTTGTCTCTACTTCCTTTAAAACTAGCCGGTTTCGACATAGTTTTGGGTATGGACTGGTTATCACATAACCAGGCCCAGATTATTTGCAATAAGAAGCAAGTGATAATCAAGACTTCGTCTGGTGAATCACTTACTATCCAGGGAGATACCCAGTATGGGCTGCCCGAGAAGATGTCAATACTCAAAGACTCAAAGTGTTTAAAGAAGGGCTGTGTCATCTACATGGCACAGGTGATTATTGATGAACCGAAACCCAAGATTGGAGATATCCCAGTCATTTCTGAATACCCCGAAGTATTTCCTGAAGAACTACCTGGTTTGCCACCAGATAGGCAAGTGGAATTCAGGATTGACATTATTCCTGGATCAGCACCAGTTGCAAGGGCGCCTTATAGGTTGGCACCAACGGAGATGAAGGAACTAAGGACGCAGCTAGATGATCTTCTAGCCAAAGGTTTCATAAAACCTAGCTCGTCTCCTTGGGGAGCACCAGTGTTGTTTGTCAAGAAGAAGGATGGATCGATGCGTCTGTGCATCGACTACCGCGAGCTTAACAAGGTTACTATCAAGAATAGGTATCCTTTGCCCAGAATCGACGATCTGTTCGATCAACTTCAAGGGGCAAGTTTCTTCTCAAAGATTGACTTGAGGTCAGGCTACCATCAATTGAAGGTTAGAGATGAAGATGTGCACAAGACAGCATTTAGGACTCGTTATGGCCACTACGAGTTCCTAGTGATGCCTTTTGGGCTCACAAATGCACCAGCCGCATTCATGGATCTCATGAATCGCGTCTGTAAGCCTTACATGGATAAATTTGTCATCGTTTTCATCGATGATATCCTCATCTACTCAAAGAACCAAGCTGACCACGAGAAGCATCTTCACTGTATTTTGGAACTACTTCATAAAGAGAAGCTCTATGCCAAGTTCTCAAAGTGTGAATTTTGGCTTCGAGCAGTCCAATTTCTTGGACATGTCGTTAGTGAGCAGGGCATTCAAGTAGATCCCGCTAAAGTTGAAGCTGTCATGAATTGGCATGAGCCAAAGACGCCTACAGAAATTCGTAGCTTCCTAGGTTTGGCAGGATACTATAGGCGATTCATAGAAAACTTCTCAAGGATTGCTGCACCCCTGACTTCGCTGACACGTAAGAAGATTAAGTTTGACTGGGGTCCTAAGCAGCAGGAATCCTTCGATATTCTGAAGCAGAAGCTGAGCAATGCTCCAGTACTGACATTGCCTGATGGAATAGAGGAGTTTGTAGTTTATTGTGATGCATCACACACCGGGATGGGATGTGTGCTTATGCAAAAAGGCAAAGTCATTGCCTATGCTTCACGCCAGTTAAAAGTGCACGAAAAGAATTACACCACCCACGATTTGGAGTTGGGTGCCGTTGTATTCGCACTAAAACTGTGGAGGCACTACTTATATGGAATCAAATGTGTGATCTATTCTGATCACAAAAGCCTTCAACATCTGTTCAACCAGAAGGACTTGAACATGAGGCAACGTCGTTGGATGGAAACTCTTAATGATTACGATTGTGAAATAAGATACCATCCCGGCAAGGCGAATGTAGTCGCCGATGCCTTGAGTCGGAAAGAAAGGGTGAAACCCATCCGAATCAATGCCAAGAGCATGGAAATAAAGAACAACTTGATAGAAAGATTGTTAGCTGCACAGAAGGAAGCTGTGTTGGAAGCTAACTATCCCAATGAAAAGCTTGGAGTAACTGAGGAGCAGTTATCTCTTAGTAAGGATGGAATTCTTAGATTGAATGGACGTATATGGGTTCCAGTTTATGGAGGACTTCGTGATGTTATCCTCCAGGAAGCCCATAGTTCCAAATACTCCGTTCATCCTGGAGCTGACAAAATGTACCATGATCTTAGAGCAAATTATTGGTGGATAGGCTTGAAGAAGTCTGTAGCTACCCATGTAGCTAAATGCTTGACGTGTGCGCAAGTCAAAGCAGAACATCAAAAACCGTCAGGTTTACTACAACAACCTGAACTTCCTACTTGGAAGTGGGAAATGGTAACTATGGATTTTATCACCAAGTTACCCAAGACGAGGAAAGGAAATGACACCATCTGGGTGATAGTCGACCGACTGACTAAGTCAGCACATTTCCTACCCATTAAGGAGACCTACAGCTCCGATATGCTAGCCCAACTGTACGTTGATAAGATTGTAGCTTTACATGGCATACCTGTAGCTATTATCTCTGACCGAGATACTAGGTACACGTCGCACTTTTGGAAAAGCTTCCAACAATCTTTGGGCACACGTTTGAACTTTAGTACGGCTTACCATCCACAGACAGACGGTCAGAGTGAGCGTACTATTCAAACGTTGGAAGACATGCTACGTGCATGTGCGATCGAATTGGGAGGTAGCTGGGATAAGAACCTACCCTTGATCGAATTCTCCTACAACAATAGCTACCATACCAGCATAAAGGCTGCGCCTTTTGAGGCATTATACGGTAGAAAATGTAGATCGCCAGTTTGTTGGGCGGAAGTGGGAGAAGTCCAGTTATCAGGACCGGAAATCGTGTTCGAAACGACGGACAAGATTGTCCAGATTCGTAACAACCTCCAAGCTGCCCGGAATAGGCAGAAGAGTTACGCGGATCCAAGTCGTAAGGATTTTCACTTTGAAGTAGGTGACAAAGTCCTACTTAAAGTGTCACCATGGAAAGGGGTGATGCGATTTGGTAAGAAAGGCAAACTAAGCCCAAGATACATAGGACCTTTCGAGGTCATCGAACGTGTCGGGTCAGTTGCCTACAAGTTGAACTTACCTGAAGAGCTCAGTAGTATACACAATGTGTTCCACATCTGCAATCTGAAAAAGTGTTTCGCTGACTCCGCTGACGAATCAGTGATTATACCCTATACAGATGTGCATATCGACGAGAGCTTGAAATTTGTTGAAAAACCTATGTCGATTGAAGATCGACAGGTAAGGAAGCTTCGAAGGAAGCATATACCTTTTGTAAAGGTCAAATGGGATGCCCGAAGAGGTCCCGAGTTTACGTGGGAGTTAGAATCCACCATGAAAGAAAAGTACCCTTACTTGTTCCAGTAAATCTCGGGTCGAGATTTATTTTAAGGTGGTGAGGATGTAACACCTCGCAAATTTCGGGTTAATATTAAAACGACACGTGTCATGTAAGACAAAAACGCGTTGGAAACCCGGATATAATAAAGATGTTTTCGGTAGGATTTAAAGTGGCGTCATGTTAAATTGTTACCTCTGAACACCTCAATTATAAATCCCAATACCCGATATATTAAATGATACATCTATTATACCCTCAATTCAGGGAATTATTGCCTTTAAAGGAAAATTCAAATGCATGATGTGATCCCATGTTGAAATGAACGATAAACCGTCATTTACGGGTCTTGTAAATGCAATCAATTGAAACAAGGGATAATGGTAGGGTATGTTCAAGCATATAGACATTTATGGGAGGCCCCTAATGATAATTTAAGTCAACAAGTCAATTATAACGGCTGCCCTTTCGATCCAACAACAAACAACAAAATTCTGGTCAGACTAGGGCGTCGCGTAGCGCGACGGCCCCTCGCGCTACGCGAGGGTGCGCCCAGCGACAGCAGAACTTGCTGTTGGCTGTTTTGTGCGATCGTGACCTCCATAGCCGGTTTTCCTTGCACATTCATGGCCCTTAGACACCCCTACATGCTACTAACATGTGTTGATCAGTTGTGGAAGGCCTTAGACTTGGTTGTCACTTGCTTATGGTGCATGGAACTTGTATATAAAGACCCATTCATTCACCACTTTCATTCACAATTCATTTCCAAGCATTCTGATTATTGGAGAGCTTGCAAACTGATCAAGAGCCTTCCTAGTCATCCTCTAATCATCTAGTAAGTCTCTAATCCCTTCTAAATTAATTCTAGTTCAGTTTTTAGCTTAAAAGTCAACATATCGTATTAAACGGTTGACTTCGGGTTTAGTTATCAATAGCTCAGTCGTAACCCGAATTAAAAGTACCGTTAGATAGGTAATTATATGGGTATTAAACCCTTATAAGGGCAAGTACCAATTCCAGACCTAACTAGGTCGTTTGTCGGGTCAAACGTTGACCGAAAAAGTCAACAGAATTGACATTTATGATTTAATGCATGAAATGCAATCCGTAAGGCGTGTAACTTGTTCTAACCTTAATATAACTTGGTAATAAGTATAAAAACTTGTTTGCGCTTGCCCGACTCGACAAATTTCTATTTAAACCCGGTTCGGAACCGAAAGGCGCAAAACCTTGACTTTTGCATTGACTTCGGTTCTGACCCGTTTTAGTTGGTATTAGACATACCTTAAAGTCTCATTAGGATTGGGTTGCATGTTAGTATAAGTCTCTATACTTGTTTCGTTGATTATCCGTTGCATGCACACGTTTCCGTTAATCGCTTAAAGTGGACCATAACGCCCTTATGACCTTATAACGAGTATTTTGAAAATGTGGAAATGCAATAATCTTAGTTACTGATTATTTAGCATGTACGTAAATTTTCACGTCAAGCGGAGGTCTAGATTAGGAGATATGCGCATTAGCGTATATAATAAGCTTTTTATTAATTAAACGGCGCGATTAGCGCATAGCCTATCTAAACCCGATTTTCGGTACCAAAACCATTACCCGCTGATGTTAAATAATATTTTAGGATTTTTGAAGATTTTTAATTATTTTTAAGCTGGTCTTAAGCTAGGCTTATCGCATTGATTCGGTTAACACCGAATATGCCCTTTTAGGCCATAAAACGAGTTTTATGAATCCGATTGATACCAATCCAATTGCCGCTGATTTAAAATAATAAATATAGTATTTTGAACTTGTTTTGCTGATTAGAAAACTCAGATTGGTATCTTAACCCGTACATCGCTTAAAACGGCTTTATACGCGTATTAAACGCGTAGTTTAGTATTAAAACCATTTTGCCACGTAAGACTTAATACCATTAGACATAACCTGTTAATGTAAGCTATTTTACTGATGTAATCAGACCCGGTTCATAGAAACCTAATTTAATCCTTTTATAATCTTTAAATTGACCAAAATACCCCTAAGGGGCTTATTAAGAGATTAAACTCGTTATGGGCATTATGGAAGATATCATAATGATATCACCACATATTTAAAGCGTATTAACTTAGGAAACCTGTTCGCGACCCTTTCGGTTACCCGTTATGCATTATGCGCGTTCGGTTAGGTTTATGTAACTAGTTTACATAAATTAACCGAAACGGGTCAAACCTTATCGGTTTATTCTCAAAATCCAGAATGTGTATCATATACCCATATTAAACAAGTCTTCAAACTTGTCGGGTCTAAATCACATTCTATCCGGTCTTCGCTTAATCATGCGTACGAACCGTATCTTTAAAACTAACCGGTCTAAGCGTAAGCTTAACTAAAGACCCGTTAGGATTCTAATAGGTTGTTATAAACCTTCGTTCCAGATTAGGAGAACCAGTAAAAGATACCGCACTCGCTGATTTTGAACTATACTTGCTCAGGTAAATACTTTTAACTTATTTCCCTATACGGGCTTGGGTAAGGTATATAAAATACCGCTTGGTCGGGCGTCGAATATTTAATCTTATTATGGTTAAATTATTGAGATGACTCCGTTTAATTTGTTTTGTTGCTTAAAGCCTTTGGGGGGTTAATGACCGTGTCCCGGATATCCCTGGCATCATTTTACGAAATGGCCACGACCTTAGCACTCAGGTGTAGGCGTACACCTGTAGTGTCTCATAATTAAAGTGGTGTGTTAATTGATCTTTAACCCGGCTCGATCCGGGCTACTGAACGCATAAGAAACATGTAAATCCTTTACAAGCTTATATATTAAATAATTATCCCAAGTTATAAAATATTTGTGCCTTGTGCCTTAAATGCTTTTCTTAAACTCTTTTCAAAATGAGTCGGTTGATTGTATTTACCAGTGTAAACTGACGTATTTTCTTAAAAAGATTGAGTGCAGGTACTACTCGAAATAGGCTGGCTTGTCTCCTAGCATCCACATTAAGTCTCGCCAGCTTGGATGTCATATCTGTTGAACATTTGTTTCCTGTTTATTTTATTTGATCTACCTGTGGATTATATTCGACTATTTGTGATACTTCATATTACAATATCGTTTGGTTGAATTAAATCTATATATTGCTTCCGCTGTGCATTTAAATATTGTGTTGTTTGACTGTTATGTTGCCAACCACGTCACGATACTCCCCCACCGGGCCCACCGGTGACACGTGGAAATCCGGGGTGTGACAGATTTGAATAAAGTTTGAACCGTTTTCGTTATTTGCATGATTGTTATGGGTGATTGTGTATAGTAAGAGGTTTGATTTAATGGTTTGATGTGTATGCATGCTTTGATTTGGTTTATTATTGTTACTTGCTTCATATGATTCTTAGTGACGGTCTATATCACAACGTAGAGTCATATTAGGGTTTAGGGTTTCGGTGAGTGTCTATATCACGTTAGAAAACCTTAACTCTTTAGGGAGAATTGGCCAATAACCCCTAGAAGTAAGTGGTACTAATTTTCTAAGTCTTAGTGTTCTACTAGTCCTAATACCTGGGAAGTGAGGGGCTATTGGTAGGTCTTACCCGACGAATTGCTTTAGATAGGCCTTGGGAAAGGTTATGTCTTGGTTTACCTGTCGGTCTTATTAGTCTATCAAGTCAAATTAATTACTTCATACTACCCTAGATCTAGGATTGGGAAAGAATAGGTCAACATTAGGGTACTTACACAATAATTAGACAACTGGGAAGGCGTCTAATAACTGGTAGGATTAACGGCCTAGGTAGTTCCACAGGTTTCTCCTTGAGAAGAGTCGAGGGGCCTCGTTGGTTCTTAATAGGTTTAGTATTATAAGATCCCAGTTCCATAATTCGTGCATTTAACTTAATCGGTAATTTCTTAAAATCAATCCAGGATTCTAGTCTAGGTGGTCCTCGTTATCATATAAGAATCGTCTGTGTCTTCTTTCGTATTTAGTCTAGTTTTAGTTTATTAATTAGTTTAAATAGATTTCCTTAGATTTTTCGTAACCCCCCCCCCCAACCAATTAAACAGTTAGAGTTTGTGTCAGTCTAGGTCTAGATAGAGTCTAATTAGCGTAATTAGAGAGTCTCGTGGGTTCGATACTCGGACTTACTGTAGCTATACTACATTGATCGGTACACTTTCCGGTTGCGGGGTTTAGTTTTAGATCGAGTCTAAGTTTATAAATTTAAAGCTTAGAGTGTCTAGATTAGGTTAATTTTAGTAGTTTTTATTTAACCACATTTAGCACATCAAGTTTTTGGCGTCGTTGCCGGAATACCTCTGGGACTCTTTGGCAATTGCGTTGATTACTTTATCTGGACTTAATTGACATCATACGTGCTACTTGCTTTTGTATATTGAGTCGTAGGAGTCTAATTGCCTGTGTCTTTTAGTTTTGTTTTTTATTTTTTCTAGAAAATATGTGTGAAATTTGTGGAGGACCCCATTTTACAGTTAAATGCCCACAATATGAGGGGTCCTCTGCACATTATTATGCTAACCCCTACGTGCAGCCGCAGTCATATTTTTCACAGGGGTATTCCTCGTACCAGTATGAGGAACCGTATCACCATCCTCAACAGCAAAATTTTGGAGTAAATGAGCAGGACCAGCTGAATAGGATAATGGGGTTGTTAGCTCAACTGGTAGCTACGGATGAGACTACTCAGAAAATGTTTCAAGAACATGAAGTCCTGTTTCAAAATCAAGAGTCTATACTCTCAGACATTCGATGTTCAGTAGAAGAAATGTCTAGGAAATTAGAAGAAGTAGAAGAAACGGAGAAGAAGGGCATCATTGATTTTGGCTGTGAAGAAGATGAGATTAAGATGCAAATGGCTAATTGCGGGATATTGAGAGAGAGTGTGGAAGAAGTAGACGAGTGGCAGGTCTACCAGGAATCATTAGTTAAGGAAGTAGATGTTGAAGAGGAATTAGATTTAGGAGATTCCTTAGGTAGTCTGTTTGATGATGAGGTAGAAGTTGAACCTGAGAAAATAAGTGAACCCACACCGCACGTAGAAATTAAGTGTGGGGATCTTCCCAAGGAAGTAGAGGAAATGGTGGAAGATGAAGAACATCATAGCTGGCCCGTGGTAGGGGTAACTGAAGATTTAAGGCCACGGGAAAGGGCAAGAAAGAAAGAACCTGGAAACCGGAGATGGTTCTGGGTCGGAAGATGGGCGAAACAGAAAATGGAGCAATTAAAGTGCAAGCACGACCGCTCTTATCGTTACATGCCACGCATCCGGTCCATTCCAGGTAAGTTTAAATATTGGTGGTCTGACCCGTTTAAAATTTTCAAGTTTAAAAATTTCAAAATATTTCGTTATTCCGCCCTTAAATGTTTAACTGTTTTCGAGGATCGGGTGGAATTAAATGGGTTAGACCGGGTTCAAATCAAAGAGAAACCTCCTGATTAAGTTCAAGTGTGGGGAGGTTTTGTAGAGTTTGTATTTTTGAGTCTTTTATTTTGTATATTGAGTCTTATTTAGTAGTTTTTGAGTCATTTTTTAGAGTCGGTACTGCGTTGGGTTTTGTTTTGCTGTGTTTGTGCAGGTTTGGATTGTACCACCCGTACTCAATCTCCATTCGGGTGATTTCGGAACTGCCATATTGATAAACCCAAGCAGACTAAGGCAACGATCGTGAATGAAATGCTATACGATCGTTTGTTGGATTCAAGACTCGTACGGCTGGCACTGACTTTTGTCCTAACCAGCTAAGTCTTTTCCAACTCTCTCTGTATTTTATTTCTTTCGTATTTATTGTTAGTTTCCATCTTTGCATTAGGGACAATGCAATCTCTAAGTGTGGGGATGAAATACTTGTAAATATTTGAGTCATAAATATGAAAAAACACACAAAAAAAAAATCAGAAAATGTCTTTCGAATAAAAAAGAAGTTTGCAAATTAAAACGGAAAATGATAGAAAAAATGAATTTTTGCTCGGGTTCGAATAATAATAATATGAGATTATAATAAACCGAGTTTGCGTCTAGTTTGGGATATGTGGATAGGCCCGGGTTTGGTTTTAAGTCCCTTTGATCTAATATACCTTAATTGTCGGTCTGCTAGAGGGTTCTCGCCTGGGAAATATGGGAAACTAAAACTGCCAATAAGAGTATAAGGGGCACCGTTATAAGTTAAAACCGTTAGAGTTTGTGGTCATGCGAAAAAAAAAGAAAAAAAATAGAATAAAAAGTGAGCTAGAAACTAAATGAAAGTAACACAGGCCTATGTAATCCGAGTTGGGGATAGCGACTCTACAGCCGGAATGCCTCTGGGATGTGTGAAATCGACTTGCCGAATAAAAGTACCGAAACCTAAGTAATCTGTGGTTGGGATCGCGACTCTACAGCCGGAATACCTCTTGGTTAGGGAAAGCATCGTCTAGACTCACGAGAAAGAAAAAAGAAAAAAAAAAAAAGCAAAAAAAAAATGAAAAAAAAAGTTGATTGTAAACTCTCTTGGTTTTGATATAAGACGGTTAGGAATTGGTCCAGTGATCGTTCCTTTAGTCCTATAAGCTTGAGGTGGAAGTAGGTGGACCGTAAATTCTGGTGTGAGACCCTAGGTAGATTGACCGCACTTAAATTAAAATCACATGATAAGGGCTTAGGATTGGATTTGGGTTTAAAGTGGATAAGTATATTCGCAATCGCGGCTAACGCAAGTCTTGGTTTTAATAAAATATAAATATGCTTTGACCCGAGTGACTATTCATCTCTGATTCCGTATGCATAAATTCTTTTTCGAGGACGAAAAAAGAGTAAGTGTGGGGATATTTGATGTGGGGTAAAATACACATATTTGTCCCGTGTAAATTGTATAATTTTTGTATAGGTTTTATTTATTTTTATTTAGTTATTAGTAGTATATTATATTATTTTGTGTTTTGGCAGGTCCTGGTGCGAATGGAGCAAAAACGAGTAATATGGAAATAACCAGCCAGTTGGGCAGAGTAGGGTGCCAGAGACCGAATAAAAATTACAGCTATTTTCTGGAGCTGTGATTGATCGAGAGTAACAAAGAGAAAAAAATATATAATGCAAGATTGAAGAAAATATATGTGCTCATATATTTATTGTTGGGGATGACATCAGACGAAAGACAAAAAGAAAGTTATATATTAATTTTCTTTTAGTGGCCAATTATTAACTTAAAGAGGGGGATATCCCTATTATGGCCAAGAAAGATCGAAAAGGAGGTGTGGGCCGTGAAAACGTCAACAGCCCAACAGAATTCTAAAGCAATTGCAAAGGAGAGCCCTATTACACTTGGATTCGAATACATAAAAGACAACAGTTGACGGCAATCAGAGGATAAGACATTCGACAGCAGCAGCAGGTTAGTAGGCTGCGATCAAGAGAAAGGATTAAGGCTGCGGGAATCATCGGCATCGAGCGGAAAACTTGGAGAGCAAGGGATTAACGGGTTTTGCTACTCAGTTTCTCTTATTTTCTAGTTTCTTGTTTTTATTCGATGGATTCTTGTTCTAGACATTGTTTTATTATTTTTAAGATTATGTTACTTGGCTAAACGTTTAAACCGCCTAGACTTCGATGAATGGATTTGAATAAAGTTTGAACCGTTTTCGTTATTTGCATGATTGTTATGGGTGATTGTGTTTAGTAAGAGGTTTGATTTAATGGTTTGATGTGTATGCATGCTTTGATTTGGTTTATTATTGTTACTTGCTTCATATGATTCTTAGTGACGGTCTATATCACAACGTAGAGTCATATTAGGGTTTAGGGTTTCGGTGAGTGTCTATATCACGTTAGAAAACCTTAACTCTTTAGGGAGAATTGGCCAATAACCCCTAGAAGTAAGTGGTACTAATTTTCTAAGTCTTAGTGTTCTACTAGTCCTAATACCTGGGAAGTGAGGGGCTATTGGTAGGTCTTACCCGACGAATTGCTTTAGATAGGCCTTGGGAAAGGTTATGTCTTGGTTTACCTGTCGGTCTTATTAGTCTATCAAGTCAAATTAATTACTTCAAACTACCCTAGATCTAGGATTGGGAAAGAATAGGTCAACATTAGGGTACTTACACAATAATTAGACAACTGGGAAGGCGTCTAATAACTGGTAGGATTAACGGCCTAGGTAGTTCCACAGGTTTCTCCTTGAGAAGGGTCGAGGGGCCTCGTTGGTTCTTAATAGGTTTAGTATTATAAGATCCCGGTTCCATAATTCGTGCATTTAACTTAATCGGTAATTTCTTAAAATCAATCCAGGATTCTAGTCTAGGTGGTCCTCGTTATCATATAAGAATCGTCTGTGTCTTCTTTCGTATTTAGTCTAGTTTTAGTTTATTAATTAGTTTAAATAGATTTCCTTAGATTTTCCGTAACCCCCCCCCCCCCACCAACCAATTAAACAGTTAGAGTTTGTGTCAGTCTAGGTCTAGATACAGTCTAATTAGCGTAATTAGAGAGTCTCGTGGGTTCGATACTCGGACTTACTGTAGCTATACTGCATTAATCGGTACACTTGCCGGTTGCGTGGTTTAGTTTTAGATCGAGTCTAAGTTTATAAATTTAAAGCTTAGAGTGTCTAGATTAGGTTAATTTTAGTAGTTTTTATTTAACCACATTTAGCACATCAGTCTGCCAGGAGTGTTAACATGTTTTCAGATGTTAACTGGGATCCGAATCTTTTTAAACAGGTTTTACCATATTGGCTAAGTCTTTATAATGACCTACAAGCTAGGTTTTACCTTTTTAAGATTCTTATTAATATTTAAAATAGGCAGATAAATTTTTAAAAGGAATGATTCTGATTTATTTATTTCATGTAATATATTTATGCATATAATAGCAAAATGAAATTTATAAACTTAACATTCCAATAATCATAAAAAGTACACACTGCCCTAAACGGGTCTTTCAACATAACACTTACCCACGCAGGGGTCAAACTGAAATACTAGTCCACGCAGGGACTTAAACAAACAACATACCCTCGTAGGGGTTAACAGAAAGATAGGCCCACGCAGGGGCTCAAAAGACAACCATACCCACGCAGGGGTCAAAACAGCAAGACAGGCCCACGCAGGGGCTCAACTGCAACGAGGAAAATACAATCAATAATTGAAGGATTCAATGGTCCTTTTTGCTCTTCCCTTTTATTAAACTTGTCAATCCCTGGAAGAAAATTTGTCGCTCCCTGCGATCTCTGTGAAAGTCTCGCTCGACTTGGTCCAATCTTTGTAGAATTTCTTCCCGTTCAGGTGGGGAAAACCGTGGCGGCTGCGATTGTTGCCGAATTATAGGTCTAGCTGGTATTTGGTACCCATGAGTTGGGTACCCTACTCCCCAAGGAACTCCATACGGTCCTTCAGGATGAAGGGCGTTATAGTTGGCCGCTACCAAGTACGGGTCGGCTTCAGCGTAATTATAGTTGGTGTGAGCCGGCTGCTCAAACGGGTTGTACGCCATTGAACCAATGTATGCAGGAATCGGGTTATCAAAACCCATCGGTGGTGGTTGTGGTGCAACTGGGTTTGAAGGCCCACCCATTTGAGGGTCTTCATGTAGTGGCGGATAATGACTGCCACTTGAGTGATGAGGGGTGCTGAAGTGAAAATCCCCTCCACGTGCGGATATTCGCGCGCCTGTCCTCCTACGCCTCGGCGGTTCTGGAGGTGCTTGATGAACTGGCGGCGGTGGAGGCGGTGGCGTGACTGCCACAAAACGTGAATCCCCAGAGGGATCTTGCTGCTGCTGGTGGGGCGATGAATGGTGAGAAGGTGTGAAGTACCATTCATGCTGGTTGAACCTTGCCTGGAAACTGTCTGGACCACCATAGGGTGATCCGTGAAAAGATGAGTCATCCGAAACCTCGATAGGATGGTTGGGGGTCCCGGTTGCAGGCTCCACAGGGTCGGTGTCCTCATCCATATCCATGGCGTTATCGCTGGAAAAGTGATCCTCCGGTCCCAATGGGTTAAAACCCACGGGTTCTTGTATGTAGTTCGCCGGGTTAAACCGGCCCTGAAAAACAGGAGTGGGGTTACCAAAAGAATTGTGCGAAAGGGATCGCTGAAGAGGTATATATGAAGGTTGTGGGTTATCGGGCTCGTTTTCTGACTGTGGCCCATAGGAGTTACGATAGGGAGGCGTTGAACTATGTGAAACAGACCGTCTAGCGGGCTCCACAATGGTCCTCCAGTTCTCTCAAGGATCAGCACTCGCAGTGGAAGAGGGAGCTCGCCTGTGCGAAGGCCCGACTTCGTGATCATTGGGGGCAGTGATTGACCCCTTGCCTCGTCCTCTTCGTCTGAAAAATCTTGGTGGCATATTTAGACCTGTCAATATAACATAAGATAACAACAAGAATATATATATAAAATACAAGACAAAATAAATCAAAAATAGAATTTGTCCTATGTTATTTGTCTAGACTCGAAAATTTAGGAATGTGCAATTGTGTAACTGAGATTAAACACAAAAGGCTAGTGTTTAATTCACTCAGCGTTGGCTCTGATACCAACCTGTCACACCCCGATATTTCCACGTTTGACCGGTGGGCCCGGTGGGGAGTATCGTGACGTGGTTGGCAACATTACAGTCAAACAACACAATATTTAAATGCACAGCGGAAGCAAAGATAGATATATTTCAACCGAATATAATTGTAATATCAAGTATCACAAACAGTTGAAAAATAATCCACAGAAGGATAAAAAATAAACAGGAAACAGTGTTCAACAGTTTTTGACGTCCGAGCTTGCGAGACTTAATGTAGACGCTAGGAGAAAGCCAGCCTAGTTCGCTTAGTACCTGCACTTAACCTTTTTGGGAAAATACGTCAGTTTACACTGGTAAATACATTCAACCGACTCATTTTGAAAAGTTTAATAAAATTGATTTGAATGCACGTGGCACAAACTTTTTATAACTTGGGATAATTATTTAAATATATAAACTTGTAAAAGGATTACATGTTCCTTATGCGTTCAGTAGCCCGGTTCGTGCCGGGTTAAAGATCAATAGACACACCACATTATTTATTTATGCACTGACGGGTGTACGCCTACACCCCACGCTAAGGTCGTGGCCATTTCGTAAAATGATGCCAAGGATATCCGGGACATGGTCATTAACCTCCCAAAGGCGTTAAGCAAACAAAACATATTTAAACGGGTCATCTCGATAATACTTAACCACCAATCGATTAAGGTCGAATGCCCGACCAAGCGGTATTTAATATACCGTACCCCAAGCCCGTATAGGGAAAATAAGTTAAAAGTATTTACCTTTGCAAGTATAATTCACAATTAGCAAATGCGGGTAGCTTTTACTGGTTCTCCTATTCTGGAACAAAGGTTTATAATAACCTATTAGAATCCTAACGGTCTTTAGTTAAGCTTAAGCTTAGACCGATTAGTTTTAAGGAATGATACGGTTCGAACGCGTGATTAAGCGAAGATCGGAATAGAATGCGATTTAGACCCGACAAGTTTGAAGACTTGTCTTATATGGGTAATCTAAACACATTCTGGATTTTGAGCTAAAAATGATAAGGTTTGACCCGTTTCGGCTAGTTCATGCAAACTAGTTACATAAACCGAACCGAACGCGCAAGAGGCGTAACGGGTAACCATAAGAGCCATATACAGGTTTCCTAAGTTAATATGCCTCAAATATGTTGTGACATCAGTAAGATATCTTTTATTATGCCCGAAACGAGTTTAAACTCAAACTATGCCCCGTAGGGGTATTTTAGTCATTTAAAAGGTTAAAAAAGAGTTTGAACAATAATCTGAGTTACAGGTCTGATGAAATTAGTAAAAATACTTAATTTGATAAGTTATAACAGTAGGGTATTGCATATATGTGAAATTTATCAATTATAACCAAACTATGCACCGTAGGGCATTTTGGTAATTTCACATAAGCCGAAAAGCTCAAAACTGAAGTCTGAGTTAAACAACTTTTGCTTACTGTTAAAATATTATAATTTACCTAAAATATCAGTAGGTATCTTTAACGCCCTAACACGTTTTAACCGAAAGTCGCAGCGGAAATACGAACTTTAAAAATTTTCTTTCATTATATTCATTCTTTCACTTAAATACATTAATCCCTTTTTATAAATTAATTAAAAACTAACATACTTATATAAAATTAAGTGACCACATTCACACCCACGTACAATCCACGCGTTGACTCGATCTTCAACCGCGTACACTTCTTGATGAAACATCCAAAAACCTGTACAACCTGCAGTCACCACATTCAATCACATCATTAGCAACCGGTGACATATTACAAAATCTTAACACATGTATAATAAGGCGTCAACATATCATGCTTTCTCTGATACTAGCCCTTTCATCCATCCACTCGATCACTCGCATCGGATATCGGAGTCAACCTTCACTTCCATTGTTAAGATGCCTATACTTCACATTAATTCTCAATAGAAACACGGTTAGTATCATTAGCTTCCCTTTCTTATCCAAACTTAATCGAATCTCACTTTCGACTCATTTCCACTAAAACATACCTTAGTAATAACATCGATTCATATCTTCTTTCATTACATTAAATAAATTACCGTATATCATAAATACATTACCAAACAAAAGGGTAAGTTCGGAGTTCACTTACCTTACGCGTCCGTATTTGCATTCGCTTACTTGAGTCTTCTTGTCCCGTTAGCCTTCCACGCTCCCATCCATCTCGACATGATTCCTATACTTTCATGTCATTACATTTACGTCCTTATTAGCATACATGATTATTCATATGAATGATCATATCAAGTTCATATCTCACATATGTATTTCATTAGTCGATTCAAACAAGCACATAGCATACTCAACATCATCATAACATAACCTTCACATATTATTGTCATTTGGACATTTTATCGAACACTTGGTGTGCGTACTACTTCCTAGGCACCATGTACAACTAGTTTAAGCATAATCTTCCAAGTTCATTCATATTTCATCAAATCTTCTTACTAATCAACAAGTATCATTAACACCTAAACATTAAACATATCAACACCATATTTCTTTCAATTCATCTAACAATAGTTCATCATAACACAACATAATTCATAAATATTTAACAAGAATTGGACATGATGAACACCCATGTCATCTTAATCATCCAACTAGTGGGTTTACATCCTTAAACATCAAATTAGTCAAAATTATGCATAACACATGTTCCCTATGATGATGTTAACACATAATCATGCTTAATTTCATACAATTTCGTGGATTGATCATAACCCACTTCTTACAATATCATCAAATCTTAAATTACAACTTACCACATGTTTGCTAGGGCTAGATTATCAAGAAAACGAGTTCATGCATCGAATTTGAGACTAATCTCCTTGTCAATTTGAAGCTTTCTTGTGAACTAGGGTTTACACCCATTCTTTCTTCCTCCTGCTCGATCTCACGCACACACACCCAGTGTGTGTGAGATTCTTGTTTTAATTAAACTCATATTCAATTTTGGCAATCTTAGTCCCTCATGTTCTCTCTCTTATTTATAATTGGCACAACTCTTATTCTCTAATTGTTTCTACCATACTTTTAACTAGGATAAATAACCTAGTTATTTATTTCTTGATGTGCCATATCATAACATTTAACGAATATAAACATTCGGGTTTTGGGGTGTTACAGTATCAACCCTTGTATGTTTAAAATAGTTTTAGTACATACTATGCGTTAAAAACGCTTAAAAGGGCGATTAGAAGCCATTTCCGGGTTCTATAAATAAAGATGATATTTTTATTATTCCAAAAGGTCTAAAATAATTTATTTATCATATAAAATCAGTAGCAAAAGGTTTGGGGTCAAAAAGATATGTAAAACTCGTTTTATAGCCCAAAAGGGCAAAACCGACAATTACCGACTCAAGCTTATAACTCTAAGTTATGCTCAGCCTAAAATTAATTAAAAATATTAAAAAATCCCAAAATAATATATTACATCAGTGGGTAACAAGTTTGATATCAAAAAGTAGGTTTAAATAGGCTATATGCTAATTATGCCATTTAATTGCTAAAAAGCTTTCTAATTACGCTAATGAGCATAACTCTCAATCTACACCTCAAACTGATGTCAAATTTTGGGTACAAGTTTATATATCAGTAACTAAGGTATCTACTCTTTTACATTTTTAAAAATCACGTTTTATGGTGAAAAGGGCATAATGGTCAACATATGAGCAATTAACGGAATCATGCATATTAATTGGATAACTAATGAACCAAGGTGTATAATCACAGAGGGTTATACTAGCATGTAACCTAGTCCAATTAAAGCTCTAAGGCATTTCTAAAACATGCTTAAACGGGTCAGAACTGAAAGTCAAAGCAAAAGTCCAATTATGCGACTTTCGGTTCCGAACCGGGTCTCTACTGAAAATTGTCGGGTTGAACATGTTTAGACATGTTCTTACACTAATTACCAAGTTATATTAATGACCAAACAGGTTGTATGGGTTCTACATTGCTAATTATGCATAAATTGGAAAATAAGCATTCTGTTGACTTTTTAATAACAAGTTTGACCCGACATTTGACCTAGTTAGAGTGGGAATCAGGGGGAGCCCTTTTAAGGGTTTATTGCCCACATAATTACCAACTTATAACTACTTTCAATTCGACAAATCACTGGACCATTAATGATTAATCGCTAAGTCAACCGTTAATTACGACGGTTTGACTTTTAAGCTAAAACTAAGTAAAAACTCAACTAAGAAAGGTTAAGCATACTTACAGAAGTCCTATGCACGATTAGGAAGGCTTAGGGTCTGCTCTTAAGCTCCAGGAAGCTCCAGAAATGCAGAAGAAAGATGTGATCACAATGTTGCAACATTGTGGCCTTTTATAGTGTTCTTTTTGTCTTACATGACACGTGTCGTTATTTCATTGACCACGAATTTTCGAGGTGTTACACCTATACCCCCCCCCCCTTGGCGACGGTTACCATGGGTGTCCCCACCCAGGTAAAATCGAACAAGTATTGTGATTGTGGTTAATGAACAAGTAATCTCAGGTTACAAAACAAGTAATCTCAGGTTAAAAATTAGGGGTTATTGAACTTGGGTTTTAAAAAAAAACAGGGGTTATTGAACATGGATCTTTCTGTGTTTGCAGTGGACATGAGGATTCGTGTTTCACTAGGATCGATTGTGGTGTCCTTGGTTGTCAAAATGCGAGGCCGCCCTTTCCTGCACTTCCAGTTTCCCCCCCAGCAGGAAATGGTTGCGTAGTTGAACTGTAATATATTAGGATGTTTTGTGTAATATGTAGGTTAAGTTAAACATGCATTTTGTGTATATATCATGATCCTTGGTTATGACAAGGTAGTATGCAACAATGTAGTAGGACTAATGATCTTTAACAATGATCCTTATTTATCTATGCTTACAGTTGAATGCCTATTGTTCTGCATAATGTGCCTAGTTATAAGAACAACAGATTGATCAGCAGATCTGTAATTTCTACATAAGTCTTGTTAATCAGTTGTTAGGGCAGTTGTTTGCTGTTATTTTTGTAATTTCTGTTAATCAGTTGTTTACTGTTAGGGCATAAGTCCTGTTAATCAGATTGATCAACAGATCTGTAATTTCTGCATAGTGTCATTTTTGTAATAAGTTTGTTAATTAGTTGTTAGGGCAGTTGTTTGCTGTTATTTTTGTAATTTCTGTTAATCAGTTGTTTGCTGTTAATCAGTTGTTTGCTGTTAGGGCATAAGTCCTGTTAATCAGATTGATCAGCAGATCTGTAATTTCTGCATAGCGTCATTTTTGTAATAAGTTTGTTAATCAGTTGTTAGGGCAGTTGTTTGCTGTTATTAGCTGCTGCAAATCAGTATATAAGGAGAGATTGGGCAGTTGTTTGCTGTCAACAACCTGTTTAAACTGATTTTGTTTCATAACCTGTTTCAACTGATTTTGTTTAAGCATTAACCTGTTGTCAACAACCTGTTTAAACTGTTTGCTATTATTAGCTGCTGCTGCTAATAGTCATAACAGCAGCAGCAACCATAAGAGAAGGGTCTGATAGGTTTGTTTAAACTGATTTTGATCATGCATATGTGTTAAATCAGATTTTGTTAATTACAATGTCTGAATGTGAGTATGCTTAATCAGATTTATTGTTAGTTACAATTTTGGCAGCCAAACATTACAATTTTGAGTGTGCAGCCAAACATGGAGCCAAATGCCAAATGTCTGAGTGTACAATTTTGATTTTGTGAAGTGTTTAATCAGATTTCTTGTTAATTTCCATGTGTAGTTGACTTTGGCTGGTCAAACTTTTTTGGCGGGAAGGGTTTTGAAAGTTGCAGGGGGTAATATTGCTTCTTACAACAAAGTATAAGGGTAATAAGAAAGGACAGTTTAGTAATTTACCAGTGGGGGGTAATTATGCGACATAACAAGAACGTTGGGGGGTAATATTAAAGGGTTAGATAGTTATTTCACATTAAAGTTAACAGACCTGTTAACATAATTGACACCAGGGGGTAAATGTGTGACATAACACCAACGTTGGGGGGTAAAATTGCCATTATTTCGTTAAAGGGTGTCAGAGTGCCAATTGACCTAAATCTCAGGGGGTAAAATTGCACTTTACTTAGATATGTTACATTGATGGTTAAACTTTGGACATAAGACGAATGGGTATGGGCATCGTCAAAGGCCCGTCCCCCTCTTTTGGGCTCGTCCAACACCGCCCCCAAGGGGCCCGGCTCGGCTTTGGCGTCGGATTTCGGACGGTCAAGACGGGGCTGAAAAGTGCATGGGGTGGGCCCCTCTAACGTTAACCTGCAACATTTAAAAAAAAAAAATTTCACCCCACCACTATATATTAAACCCCTTTTCACCCCATTTTTTTTTACCAAACTACTCCCACTTTTCTCCCATTTTTATAAAAAACCTCTCCCAACCTTAAAAAAATTATGGATCCTTACAACCCAAATAATCCCAACTCAAGTTCACACCCGTTTTCGTCATCCGGCTACACACCCGTAATGGACAACGCTTTTGCGGGTTACCAACAAATGCCAAACGCTTTCAACCAATACCCGTTCAACCCAATGCAAATGCAACAACCCAACATGCCGTTCAACCCATATCAAATGCAACAACCCAACATGCCGTTCAACCCATATCAAATGCAACAACCCAACATGCCACAAGCACCTCAAACACAAATCGAGGAACAAGATGATGAGATAGAGGTTGTGCCAGAAACGCAACCTGAACCTTCAAAAAAGAAAAATAAAAAGGGAAAGGGAAAGGGTAAAAAGGAAGACGCAGCGGCCAAACTAATGCAACAATGGACAAAAATTGAGGAAGAGGCGTTGGCGAAAGCATGGATTAACTCTTCAACGTGTCCTATAATCGGTAAAATATTATTATTTTTTTTCTTTCGTAATTTTTTTTGTTTCCTGTGTTTAATTTTTTTTTGTTTCGTGTGTCTTCATAATATTGTTGTTATTAAATATTTATTTGTACACTATATTTTTCTTACAAAATATTAGTATTATTGTTACCAACTTGTATGTAACAATCAACTAAACGATTCGTTTTGGCAAGAAGCCCTTGATATATTCCACGGGCTTATGGAACAAGGCGAGTACAGAACCATTGATTCTATAAGCTCGAAGTGGCGCAAGATGAATACGTTGGTCCAACGCTTTTGTGGGTTTTATAACACAACGCGGGCCAACAAACCGAGTGGGTGGAACGACGGAAATGTTTTCAATGAAGCGGTGCGTTTATACGAAAATGAGAGCAAAGGTCCTTTCCCACATGTCCGTGCTTGGCTAGTTGTAAAGGATCACCCAAAATGGAAGGGATGTCAAAATGAGGTTGCACAAGCGAAACGAGCAACGAAACGGTCTAAAACTTCCGAGTCAGGAAGTTATAGCGTTGGAGGCTCAACCGGTCGTTGCCAAATAAATATCAATGACGAGCCCGACTATGAGGAGGAGCCGATTGAAGATGGAGAACGTCCCCCAGGAAGGGACAAAAGTAAAAAAATAGCGGCTGAAAAAAGGAAACAAGCCGCATCAGGAAGTGGTGGTGGTTCGAGGTTGGAATGTGTTATGGCGGAGTTAAAATCATTCAAGGAAATCTTTAACGACAGGCAAACCGAGAAGGTAAATATTAAAAAAAAACTAGCCGAGGAGAAGCTAAAGAAGCAACAAGAAGCGCAAGAGTTGGAGGAATGGAAAATAATGACCACCGACCTTAGCTCCTATCCACCGGAAGACCGTCCCATATTACAAATGATGAAGGAAAAAATTAGGAAAAAATGGAGTGGGGGAGTGTAGTTTTTTTTTAAATGTAACTTTAGGTTTTTTTTAAGTGTGTTTTTTTTAATTTAAATGTAACTTTAGGTTTTTTTAGGTGTGTTTTTTTTATTTAAATGTAACTTTAGGTTGTTGTTTTTTTAGGTTTTATTTAAATGTAACTTTTTTATTTTTATTTATTTTGTTTTCATTAATTAATTAAATCAAATAAATAATAATAATAAAAAAATGAAGGAAGATAATCCCCACACCCTTGGATAGTCTCCAAAGGGAGGGTCCTTCTCCTTTACATACGTGACGCTTATGTGGAGGATAGTCCTTTGGAGACTATCCTCCCCCATACCCAATGTTCTAATATGTAACTCAACAAAATTTGATTTTTATGGTACAAAGTAATAATTGGAAGAATATGAGCCACAAGGTAGCATCCACGTGGTCCACTAAGATATGAAACAACCGGATAAGATAGATAAGGCCTAAACAATCTGAACCATCAGATGGATTCACCCTCATCATCCAACGCTCCCAATGATTTCACTTATCTCATCCCTTCACACTCTCAAACTCTATACATCACCTCACCACTCACCACACTCTCTCATTGCTCACATCTCCTCTAACAATAACAATGGCATCTTCCACCGCCTCATCCTTCATCGGAGGAGTCCGTCTCCCGGACCTACACTCCAACTCCGGTCGGGTCACAGCCCGGTTCGGCTTCGGAAAGAAAGCACCAGGGGCCCCTAAAAAGGCAACAAGAACCCTTACATCAGACCGGCCGTTATGGTACCCAGGAGCAAAAGCACCGGAGTATCTTGACGGAAGTTTGGTGGGAGACTATGGGTTTGACCCCTTCGGATTGGGGAAACCGGCGGAGTATTTGCAGTTTGATTTGGACTCCTTGGACCAGAACTTGGCCAAGAATGTTGCCGGTGATGTCATCGGAACCCGGTTCGAGAGTGCGGATGTGAAGTCGACTCCGTTCCAGCCGTACAGTGAGGTCTTTGGATTGCAGAGGTTTAGGGAGTGCGAGCTCATTCATGGGCGGTGGGCTATGTTGGCTACGCTCGGTGCTCTCACCGTTGAGTCCGTCACCGGCGTTACATGGCAAGATGCCGGCAAGGTACTCTCTCTCTCTCTCTATATATATATATATCATATCATTTCTTAAGTTTCATTTCATTGTGTACAACTATAACATGCATTTTTTTATTGGAAAATAATAAGAAAAACCTTAAATAGTTAGTTTTTTTCGTTTAAATTTGTTATAAACTTTTTTATATAGCTAGTTTTTTTTTTTTTTCGTTTAAATCTGTTATAAACATTTTTTTGCTATTTGAAATAAAAGAAAGATATATGGATATGAACTATGAAGTGATCGGCTGAGTTTGCTATTCAAAACATGTTTTTTTTTCTTTTTACTAAAAGAATGGAAAATGTACGTATTTTAACCAAACATGTTATTAATCAATTGCTTTTTGGGTGTTAATTAGGTGGAACTAATTGATGGATCATCTTACCTTGGACAACCACTCCCATTTTCAATCACCACTTTGATCTGGATCGAGGTTTTGGTGATCGGGTACATCGAATTTCAAAGGAATGCTGAACTTGAACCCGAAAAGAGGTTGTACCCAGGTGGCCCATTCGATCCATTGAACTTGGCCAGCGACCCTGAGAAGAAGGCAACCCTCCAATTGGCAGAGATCAAGCATGCTCGTCTCGCCATGGTGGCATTCCTCGGGTTTGCTGTCCAGGCAGCGGCCACTGGAAAGGGTCCACTCAACAACTGGGTTACACATTTGAGCGACCCACTTCACACAACCATCCTTGACACCTTCGGCTTCTTCTCTTAAACCGTTTTTGGCCATTGCTTTTATATATCTTGTAAAGTATGTAACCTTTTGGCAAAGAAAGCGCACAATATAATATATATAATGCTTTTTATGTCATTTGTATGGATTGAGATTTGAGACCTAACAATGTACATGCATGTTGTTGCTAGATTTATCTTTCGAACCTAACAACGATCTTAATTTGATTTAGCTTTAATAATCGTCACAGGAACTGGAGTGCTTAGAGCCTCCAGCAACTAGCCCCAACTGCTAATCAGCCTTAACGCTATAATTGTTAAACCAAGTTTAATAGAGAGCTTTAGAGTCATTTATGTAATTAGTTAACAGTTATGTTTAGTGTCTGGTATGCATTTGTGATTTGTGTGTCAGTTTGTAACAAGTCATATTAACATACCTAACGAGTAGCTTACCGACACAAGAGCGTTAATTTTATACCTACAAAAGTGTTGATTTTATAGCCTTGGGTATGTCAATTGATACATATATGTGTTAATATGATTAAGTTTTATAAAATATGGAATATTATATGAAGAATAATTTGGAATATGTATACAGATGATTTAAATCTCAAGTAAAGATCTACATATTAAGAACAAACAAGTGATTTGCTTGCATTGTCAATCCTTACGATTCTCATATTATATGAACACAAACAAAGTAGTAGTGGTGGTGGCGGCTTTATTAACAAAAACAAGAGGATGTTGCTAAGGAGAAATAAACACAAACAAAGTAGTAGTAGTAGTGCCTTTATCAACAAAAACATGAGGATGTTGCTAAGGAGAAATGGTTTACTGAGGGTTTGGTGGACGGCTGTTAGCAGCCGAGACTCTGGAACCCCACTCCAGCAACTCTTTGCTGGTATCGTCCTTGTGAGCCATCACTTCGATGAAGCATAAACAATCCTTTTTAGCTCCACTTGCTGTCTCTATTGCCTCAATCAGATCTTCTTCACAAAACACCTTTGTTGTCCAACACTTACCCTCCCCGTTGTGGATTGCATCAACGAATGCAGTGTAGTTCCAGTTTTTTATCACATTGTAAGGCCCGTCATGGATCTCTACTTCAATAGTGTAACCGCCATTGTTTATCAGGAAGATGATGTTTTTCTGCCCGCATCTCAGCATTGTCGACACGTCTTGGGCTGTAACCTGGAAGCTGCCATCACCAATGCATGCGATCACTCGCTTATCAGTTGCAGCCTGTGCATACCCAAGAGTAGCCCCAACTGACCACCCAATCGACCCATATTGCATCTGGAATTCATACCTACAACACGCCCACAAACGTTAAAACTAATATAAAAAAAACAAAAAGAAACACCATGTGTAAGAGTAAAGTCAACTAATGCTTACCCACATCCTTTTGGCAATTTTAGCTTCTGGCAATTGAACCAAGAATCCCCTGTTTCTGCAATCACAGCTGTGTCACCAGACAACATCTTTTGTATGTGTTCAAACAGAACATTAACCCTTAATGGCTCCCGAGGGGCACATTTCAGAGGATGCCCTTCAGGGACATATATCCGATGGTAGTTTTCATACGCAGTTGTGTTTTTCTTAAGCCTTTTCCCTAGAGCTTCTAAGAAATCCTTCATCAGAACACAACCAAAAGTCGGTCCGTTTCCAACTACCACCCGATCCGGTTGAACAATCAGTGCTTTCTCTTTCTTTAGAAGGAGAGAGTAACCTACAGAGCTGTAATCGTTGAATATGGGCCCAGCAAAGATATAAGCATCTGCTGATTCAACAATTTCTGCACAGAATGCTGTGCTTACAGCACCCCAGTATGTTCCAATGAAATGGGGATGGTGCTCGGGGACTAGCCCTTTCCCTGCTGGTGTCACCGCCAGAGCGTATCCAGAAGTGTCTGCCAATTCAACAAACGCCTGGCACGCTTGTGCAACTCGTAGTTTCGGTCCACCCACCATTACAGGCTTTACTGCCTTGTTCAAGAACTCTGCTGCCGCCTCAACAGCTGCTTCCAAACCCATCTTATTACTCATCCTACACAATCAAAACAACAAAGCCTATAAGTTCAAAGCATAAGGAAACGAAGCACTACTATTGCATATAGATCGATGTTAAAAACTCTGCAGGATGTTTGTAGATCATACTTGGGGGCTAGAGAAAATGGAACCGGTTCTCGAGCGAAAGTAGGATGAGGGATTGCAGGCAAATTACAGCCGATGCTGATATAAACAGGTTTGCTCTCTTTCAGAGCAGTTGAAATCGCAGTATCGATCAGTTCATGTGCATCTTCCAAGTTATTCACCACAGCCTGCATATATATAAATAGTAACAGCTTAACCAAAAGCTTCCAATTTCTATAAATTTTGTCCTGAGGCTATCAGCACAAGTTTATATATCAAGGTATAACCGTTTACACATATATTTGTCAGCTGTATAATCATATTGTGACGCTAAATAATACCGTTAAATCGATCTTCAGCTAATTAATGTGTGTGCAGTGTATGTTGATATTAATTATATTAAACTTGTGTATTCATCTATCAAAATGAATCTCATGTGAACATTCCAATCAACTAAGCTTCTTTTTCACAGAAACACCTATGGCAGATCTGAGGAATAATCAATAGTTAAAACCATACATTTAAACATCAGAAATCTCCTGAGTCTCTATTCTTCCATAACAAGTTAATTAAGCTTCTATGGTTATGTTAACTAATAATGTTAAGTCGATCTTAATCTTAAACTAATTAATAATATGTTATATGTACGCAGACGTGTATGTAGATATATTTATTTATTTATATTAAACTTGTGTATATCTTAATCGAAATGAATGTGATGTGAACTGTACTATCCACTAAGCTTATTCACAGAAACAGCTATGGCAGATCTGAGGAATTCAGTAGTATAATCGAATGGTTAAATAATAGTTAAGTCGATCATCAGCTAATTAACATGTGTGCAGTGTATGCTGATATATAACTTGTGTGTTTCTAATTCTCTATTGAAATGAAATGAATGTCATGTAAACAGTGAACTAATTAACTATCAACTAAGCTTATTCACAGAAACAGCTATGGCAGATCTGAGGATTAATTCAACAGTGTATCAATTGATTCGAGACTTATACCTGATAGCAAGTAACCGTCTGAAAACAACGAAGCTCCTGGCTGAAATCCGGCAATCCGATGGTATGATGAAGAATTCTGTTAGTTCCGTAATCATTAGAGTTGGGTCCGCCAACAATACAAATGAGAGGAAGATTCTCACTGTAGGCACCAGCAATGGCGTTGAGAACACTGAGTCCGCCAACGGTGAAGGTGACGACACAAGCACCGACGCCACGAGACCTAGCGTAACCGTCAGCAGCGTAACCGGCGTTGAGCTCGTTGCAGCAGCCGACGAGGTTGAGGCCGGGCTCAGCAATGAGGTGATCGAGCAAAGTTAGGTTAAAGTCGCCTGGTACGGAGAAGACGTCGGAGACGCCGATCTGCACGAGGCGGCGAGCGAGGTGGCGGCCGAGTGTGGCTTCGGCAGAGTTGAATGAGACGGCGGAGGACTGTATGCAAGTAGCACCGTTGATTTGGGAAGGGCAGCCGATGTTGCCGTTAGGAGGAGCAGCGGCAGCTTCTAGAGAACCGACTTTGGTATCCATGATTTTGACTGAATGAGAATTTTGATTGAATTTTGTGTGTTGGAAATTGATGATGAATTGCAGTGTATATAAATAGTGTGTGAGTGTGAGAGAATACCAGGGGCGGTTTTACGTGTGTGTTGGACCGTTGTCTGAATACAAGGGACTAGTTATTTATCTGTTATATGATAATTAAGAAATAAGAAAACAATATAATATAATAGTAATATGGATGGGCAGGCAGGCAGCTGTAGTACAACACATCTTTGTTAATCATGGCCGATTTTTATCCACGAAAATCAACTTTCACTTTTCGTTTTCCATCAATAAATAGATATCGAATTTTGGCTTGTGATATGGATGGACACAAAGGTGCGTGTTTCGCAAGCTATGTGGACAATCTTAATGAAAACATGCTATGTGGAACATCAAGGAGAAAAGATGACCACCATACAAGTCTTTCTGCGAAACGCTGGCTTTAAAAATTCAAAAGATGTTAAATAAACGATTAGAATCACCTGTAAAACACCCCGGGAAATCTGTAACTCTCCTTTTAGAATAAAGTTGTACATTTTTTACCATGAGTAATGAAGAACCAAAGAATCGTGCTTAGGCCGGAGCCTGTAAACGAGGGTTTGGATCTTGTATGAGAGCTTGAGGAACAGTCCTGCAAAACAGAAAACCGTTAGGCTCGCCACAGAGATGGGAGGGCCCCTCTGCGACCACCCTCCGGCGTGAGGATAAGTATTGGTAGAGAGAGAAAGTAGAGAGAGAAAGTAAGGACGAAGGTTCAGAAAATCGTACTTGGCTTTGTACTTGATGGGGTATTTATAGTAGTCAACTGAGATGACGTCGTCCGTCCAGACGCACTTGAATGGAGATTCGTCTTCGAAGGTACCTGATAAGGGGCGGACATTTTTAGATATCCGTTCAAGTGGAGTCCGGTTCGTCCCAAGGATCATGTCCGGTCTCGGATATGTATCTTCAAGTCCCCCAGTTTGGTAAGTCTTGGTAAAGACTTTAGCAAACTGTTATTTCAAGCTTTTTGTCTTATTCGGATGACGTGTCACTGCTGGAGTGGTTCGAATCGATGACGTGGCATATTTTGAGTGGTGTGGGTGACTTTCATCATTTTGACCGTCAGTCACCTACTGGTGACGGTAGCGAAACCCGTGTTGGAAATCGTGGGAAGTGACGGTTGACATGATGGCCCCCCAACCGACTTACTTTTTTCTATAAATTTGGTTTTTACCATTTCATTTTTACCCTTTCTTCCTCTCCTTTTTCATCTTCTCTGCTGTTATCCTCTCTAATCTCTTCTTCTTCTTCAAAGAAAGGTGCGTCCTTTTCCTTTTTACTTTTTAAAGGTATGGCTCCTGGTAAGGAGAATCTTGCAGAGAGTGTGAGCGTGCTTACCCAACGTCAGTTGGATAAGTTCATTAGAGATTATAGGATTCCTCTAGATCTTCACCCGGTCCTTCCTTCCAAAAGGGAAGCCATATATCCATTCCGTCAAGGGAAGTTTCCCTTTTATACTCGCGTCTGTAATTTCGCGAATTATAGGGTTCCTTTTTCTCGCTTTTTTATTAGGGTTCTACATTTTTTTAGGGTTCATATTTGTCAGGTTAATCCATTCGGTCTTAGCCGTATTAATCATTTTGAAATTTCTTGCCGGGCCTTAGACCAGAAACCGGACCTGAATGTTTTTCGATATTTTTACGAGTTTATCACGGCCGGAGATTGGTATACATTCGCTCACCGAAAGAATGTCCCTTCCCCATCCTCCGGCGAGCGGTCTAACCTCAAAAATTGGAAGGACAATTTTTTCTGGCTGGACGACCGCTGTCTACCGGAGGATATGAGGCGGCGTTTCAAAGATCAGACGATGTCCTTCGATCTTGATGAAAACTTTGTCTTTGATGAAAGTCTTGTCCGTGCCCTGATTGAGCATAAATCTCCCATCCGTCCCCTTTCCGAGCATTTACTTTGGTTAGGTCGAGTCAGTTTTTCCTGGGCCCGAGGGGATAGGGATTGGCCGATTATTCGCCGAAAGCGTGATCGTAAGTTCCGGCCCTTTACATCCCCTTCGGTCACCACTACTTGTTTGTTTTGCTAACCTTCTTTTTGTTTTGAAAATGCAGGTGCCGCAATGTCTCTTCTTGATGCTCTAAAGGTTCCGAGTGCGGACGTTTTTTACTTTGATTTTGAGGAACAAGGTGAAGAGGATGTTCCGTTGATGAAACAGGTGGCCTCTTCGGCTCATCCGATCCGCCCACTAGTGAATCCGAATGTGACTGGGCCATCTGCTGCCGAAGCAACTTCTTCTATTCCTCAGGACATGCCTGAACAAGTTGCTGCGGAGACTGCTTCTTCCACTCCGAAATCTACGAAAGAAGCTGTTGGTTCGTCCGGATCCCAATCTGGCAAGAGATCAATTCTTGATGACGTTGATAGTGATCCGGAGGTCCGAGATTTAGATGAGGCCCTCCAATATCGACCTTCTTCTTTGAAAAGCAAGGGTGTTGCACCGGACGTGGATTTGAAAGTTCGCTCTCGTAAGAGGAAGACTGAGCCGATTCTGATACGTTCTACCGATCCTCTTCCTTTGCCAAAGTCAAAGAAATCAAGGAAGGATTCTCACTCCGAAGGTAATGTAATGGAAGAATTGGACGAGCATCTTACCGGAGGTAGGTTTTCTAGGGAGGAGGCCGCATTGGCTCGCAACAAACCGACCCCTACCTTTTCCGGTGGTTTCATTCCAAGTACTGAGGTAGAAAATATGGAGACGGAGATTCCGGAGATTTCGAGCAAGGAGAAGGAGAAAGCTCATGGTGAACCTAAGGTGGTAACTTTTTCAGGTACGATGCTGGACTCTTCTTTAGGTCCGGACCGCTTTATCGAAGATGAGGAAGACCAAGTGTCTTCTCTCCCTTCATCTTGGTTCGGACCTGAGTTGTTGTCCTTTTTTCGATATGCAGATTTGTTCTCGGATGATATGGATATCGATCCAGCGACTGCTGAGGATAAGTTTATTCCGGATTGGGATGTTCGGAACAAGGACTCAGTGATGGATGCTCTGGTTGCAAAAGTTCTCCTTCTGAACATAAATACTCCGATAGATTACGCCAGAAGCCGAAAGATGAAGAACCCGGATCTAGGTGCTGCGGTCTTGACCAACCAAGCCCAGTCAAACATTTTCGTGACGGAGCTTTATCGACAGTGGGTAGAAGCGGAGTCTGTACGGGAGAACTTAGAAAAGGAAGCTCGTTCTTTAAAGCGGAAGATTCTCAAGAATCCGGATATGGGGAAGAAGATCGCTCAGCTGACTCAAGATCTTCAAGCTCAGCAGGAAAAAGTCAAGTCTTTGACTGCTCAAAATCAATCATCCCAAGCGACTGCTGCTGCCGCCGCGGAAGACAGGGATAAAATATCTTCGGAATTTAAAGCGTTTTCCGAGTCGATGAGGGAGAAAGACGAAGAGCATAAGACGGTTTTGGCGAAAATGGAAGAATCTCTTAAAAGTGCTCGTCTTGCTTATGAGAGTATGATGGCCGGTACGTGTTTGGTTTAGTTGCTTTTTATTTTCCTTATTTTTTCTAACACTTTTTCCAGAGCGGGATACGCTTAAATCAGGAGAGGCTGATTTGAAGGACCGGATTGAGGAAATTGAGGCGGAGAATGTTTCCCTGAAAGCTAAGGAGGAGGATCTTCAAGCAACAAAGGTTTGGATGCTTTCGAAGGGGGCAAAGCTTCTGGCAAAGAATATTCATAAAGGGAAAGAAATGACTGCTGCCGTGGCCGCAGTTAACAACGCGATGAGTGCCGTGGGTATTAACTCCGGTCTGCATGCTGGTTACGTACATGCTTTGCAGAAGAAAACCCCTTACAAAGATGTGCCGATGCTCAATCGCAATGCTACGGAAGATCTAAAAACGGCGGTTGCTTGTTTTGATACTCTCACATTTCCGGTGATAGAAGATCTTCAGAAGCTTATCAACGCGCCTTTTTCTGAAATCAAGAAAGCTCTTCGGTTTGCGAATGATGACTCTTCGGAGGAGTAAGGTGGACATGCCCGGCTCTTTGGGGTATGCACCTTGGAAGTTTATAATTGATTTAGTTCTTTGGAAGGTGGACATGTCCGGCAATTTGGGGCATGCACCTTATTTTGGATGAATGTAATGATGCTTTTACTGGTGTTCGAACAATTATCCTTTGTAAATGATTTTGTAATTTCCGGCCGGTAATTTTTTATGTAATCACTTATTTATACATGCGTCCATGTTTTGTGTTTTACATTTTCTTTTTCTTGAACGTTCATTTTAAAGGCGCGGATCCGATTTATTTTATTTTGTTAGGATAATTTTTAAGTGAAGGAAAAACACGAACGAGGCCAGTTCGTCCTCACCTTTTAGGGTTAGCATCCCTAGTTCGGCCGAAAATTGTATTTGTGTTGCAACGTTGTTTAAGATAGAAAATTTCATTATTCTATTTTCTTATCCGGAGTTATGCTTCTCCGATTGACATAGTAAAAACATTTTTTGTAATCCGTGGGTAAAACCCTCCACGGTCTATGGAATTTATAATTGATTCGGTGCGGGCATAACCATCCGCATTACAGGGAAATAGAAAAAGTGACGGAGGCCGTAGCTTCCGTATTACAATCTTATTTTAAAATAAGAAACCTTTTAAAGAAAACACTTCTTTAGGTGAGCTCCGTTCCATGTGCGCGGGACGAGGGTCCCATCCATTTTCTTGAGCGTATATGCACCGTCCTTTCTCGCGGTGTTGATCAGGTAAGGACCTTCCCACTTTGGTGCCATTTTTCCAGTGCCTTTGATGTGTGTAAAATGCAACATATAAATTACATCAAATAAGGCATAAAACTAACCCTTTTTAAGTACTAATATTGGAAAAAGAGTGTTTTTGTCTTCCTTTTGTATTTTCAGGATTAAATGAGCTCAAAAACGCAAAAGAAGCAAAAAGGCAGCTAAATCCAACATAAATACAAGGAAAGGAACATTAGTGGACTGCCCGACCCCTCAACGGCACCTTCCAAAGCAAAAAGGAGAAGACAGAAGGCTGAACACGCCCCGTGCTCAGCCAGCACGGGGCCGTGCCCAAGAAGCAGCAGAAAAGACAAATCCATAGAAGCTTCTATTGCCCATCACGGGGCCGTGCTCAGCGGACACGGGGCCGTGTCGAAAGTACAGCAGGCGCATTTATTGTAATTGCGAATTACAATTAATGAGGAGAGAGAGTGTCAGACGGACACGGGGCCGTGCCCAGCGGACACGGGGCCGTGTCCAGCTCTCTGTTCAGCCTATAAATAGGAGTGCTTGGATTCATTTCATCTCATCCCTTGGCACACCACCTCTCTCACACTTCATCCACCACCCACCACCATCACAACACCATCATCCACCACCATCATCCATTGTCCATCGTAGAGTGTGTGAGTCGTCTCGGGATCCAAGATTGATCGTAAGAGTTCTTGACAATCAAGGCCATGTTTGCCTAAGTCTCTTACATCACTTGGTGAAGACAAAGTGTCTAGTATAATACTTTTTATTTCTAATCTTTTGCACTTTTTATTTGGTTTTGTATTAATGACTTTAATAACTAGTTACTTATGTTGAAGGTGATCTTTCCTTATCGTTTGTCCGTGGTGTCTTGGCATTATTTTACTGTCTATATAAAATAAAGGATTTTCACCATTCATATCTCCACGGTCTATATGGAGATATGTTGGCTACCTGGTAGGGGGTTAAGGGAACGGTTTGGTAAAGGTCTTGCCATTGTTCAGCGTTTAGAGGTCCTGCAATGGACCTGGGTCAAATTTAGTAGGACCTCCTTCAATACTTCACGGTATTGGATGGCGGGGGTCCAAACTCTTTGACCCCCTCATAAGTTAACTACTATTAATACTATAACCCGGCTATTTAGGACTGTATCCCTGCTGACTCAGACTACTTAGCCGAGGGTAACGTCACCGCCAAAAGCGGGGCCTACCACAATACTGCATTAATAACTTAATTCATTATCTTCCAATAATCCACCCTTTTAGGATTGTATCCCTGCTGACTCAAACTACTGGGGTGAGGGTAACGTCGCCTTCAAAAGAGGGGCCTACTACAATAACTAAGATAATCTCTTAATTATGTGCAAAAGTGCGGAAATAATCAAAGGTTATACTAGATACGAGTCGGAACCAAGTGATTCATCTTGTCTATCTGTTTTTTTTTTATTTTTATTTTCAGCATTTTAGTTAGTTTTTATTTTTCTTAGTTTAAAACATTTTTTTTCTAAACTTTTTATTTTGGTTAGACGTTGAGGATAAACCGGTATTAAAAGATCTTGTGTCCTTGGACGACCTCGGTATCTTACCAACGCTATACTACACTCAACGATGGGTGCACTTGCCCATATGTGTGTTTAGTGTTAGTGAAATATCGTGTTTTATAAATTTAAAACTTGGCTAAAATAAGTGTTAAAAAGGGCTTAAAATATACACCTAAAATATACGACACTTCGCACGCATCAGCCTTCAACTAAGCTTGCTTCATTACTCCGCATGACGTAGTCCCCGACTTTAAACCGGATCTCCTTCACTTTTGAGTTGTAATGTTTTTCCAACTCTTTTTTGTATTTCGCTTATCGGATCGCCGCAAGCTCTCTCCTTTCTTCGGCTAGATCCAGGTTCAGAAGGAGTTCTTGTTCGTTTTCTTCTTGACTTAGCTGCATGCGGGGGGTAGGTATCCCTACTTCAGCGGGGATGACTGCTTCGGTACCGTATGTTAAGCTGAAGGGAGTTTCCCTATTGCTCGTCTTC
>JARYGA010060860.1:0-41173 GCA_030545235.1 Helianthus tuberosus | reverse complement strand
AAAACGCCATGAAAATACCTAGTTAAAACGCCATAAAAACACATAGTTCAGAAAAACGTTATAAAAATAACTAGTCTAAAACGCCATAAAACACACAGTTCAGAAAAACGCCATAAAACTCATTTCATTTTTTTCGAAAAGTATATCAATAGTATACTCGTTGGAAAGATAAAAAAACGCTGAGTTTTATGGTGTAATGTTTTTAGAAAAATAATCACGTATAAAAAAGTTATTGGCGTTTAAATATGATGGGGGAAAATGGCATGTGATTAGCATGTGCACCCTTATTTAGATCTTCCAATTTTACCCCTCCTGGTACTTATAAGGTTCCCATTATTTACAAAAATGTCACCGCATCATCTTAACCACAAATCACAAAGATCCTATGGCTGAAAATCGTTCTCACTGTTCTCACACTTCAAATCGTTCTCTCCTGATCCCATTCCTATATATATATTATGGGTTATTCATCTAAAACTGCATTTCTCGCTCGTCGTATTTCCACACGAGCCTTTCCCCTATCTGTTTTATCCTCTCTCCTTCTTTCACTAATTCCTCACCAAATGTGCGGAGTTCCTGCACATTTTCTTCACTCATGGATGGCAATGGTGCGGGTACTAGGTCAGGGTACTGAGGTATAGGTTCTCTATATGGGTACGGGTTGTTTAATATTTCCTGAACATACTGATCGGCATTCCAATATGGATCTAAAGGATTAAGGTTGGTATACTGTACTATGGGGTTTGGTATCAGTTCTCCCTGTGGATAGAGTTCCTGATATTCTCTATTGTCATCTTCGCATGGATCATAAGCTAGAGGATTAGGTGTTGGGATTCTAGGTATTTCGTTAGGGTCAAATGCTGGTATGGAAAATTGGTTTCCTTGGGTAAGTTCTATCTCCATTGGTTGGGTTGGGAATAGTGGCAATGGTTGTGGTGCAATTATCTGATCTAGGTTTGGATTTGCTGCAGTGGTGGCTATTATATGAAAGTTTGCCAACCGTCTATTCACTATTTCTTGTGTATGGGCGTTCATTTCCCTATTGGCTGCTCCTAACGCTCTTTGTAGTTGCAATTTTCTCATTCGCTTTCTCCTCTCATGTGCTCCCCGACTGAACCATCCTCTCTTTTTCGAATGGAATGGTTCTTCGGATTGCGCCTTAAAGATGAAGATTCCTTCTTCTGTATCAGCAGAATACCCCGAAGGAGTAGGCTGTGAGGAAGTTCCTTCGCTTTTGGAAGAACTAGCTAGGTGACGATAGGCGTCAGACGTACCTTGCTCACTCATACTGTAAACTAACAGATTGTCAAATAACACAAAACAATAATATACATATATACACATAATCACATAGATTATTTCCTAACACAACTGATAAAATCTTGGTGTTAGCAGAACACTTCTGTGGCTTAAAGCAGTGGCTGTAGCTCTGATACCACTCTCTGTCGCAACCCCCGACCCTTACCCCGAGAGCGGGCGGCCGCGAGGACAATGTCAGTGGTATCGGTGTTTATTAATTTAGCAGCGGAAATTAACATCAGGACCGTAGTTAGGAAATAGTTTATCAGAGTTAAAACACCACACTTTTATAAATAATAAATACATGGGAAAAACCCAAGTTTCCATTACAATATGTTTATAAGGATAAACCCTAATTTATTGAAATAAAATTTCTTTCTTATTTAGGTAACTTTTATAGCCACTTTTCCAAGCCTTCAGTGCTCTCCAGCTGGCTTTTATTTGGCTTTCATATTTTGTTACCTGAAACGCGTTTTAAAAAGTTTTATCAGCAAGAAATACTGTCGAGTGCTTCCCAGTTCAATCAAAACAAGCTTTTATAATTTGCATAGTATTGAGAGCGATTACAATATTTATATCTACCCAATTACCACCCACAGTACTGTCAATCCTGACTTGTGGTCATGTTACTACTCACAGTGTAGTAACAAGTACTGTATACAAAATCCCAACATACCGATAGTAATTGTAGAATACATAGACTCAATCACTGTTAATTATACTTTAAAACAATTGAGATTTTGTAAAAACAGTTTGTTATAAAAAGAGGAGTTAATTGCCAAAATCGCCCCTGAGGTTTGGGCACATTTGCCATTTTCGTCCGAAATGAACTTTTTGTACCATTTGGCCCCTCACGTTTGTAACTTGTTGCCATTTTCATCTAAATGCCTAACCAAGTTACTTTATACCGTCTGATTGGGTATTTTCGAAATTTCTCAATTATAAGGGGGTAACTTGTAAATTATCTTCTAGATATTTTCTCATGGGTTCTCGTTAATTTCAGTAAAAAATTGAAGCGTGCTTCGATTCTGGCAATACCCATCAGTTTCTACTCCTATTTGATAAATGCGTATTCGTTAAATTCGGTTGTTTGACTTTCTTTTGACGTTTTAAAGTCCATTTGAGTCTCAGATATCTGGTGTTTAGCTTTACAAGTATGTAATTGTTTCGTTGGTTGATAACTTGATCTTGCATTGATACTGTTTGATGAATTGCCTGAGAGAAAGAGTTAGGTAGATGGAGGATATGATGATGAACTCGTGTCGTTAACATTGTTTGTTTTCATCCTAATCTAGTTTACATTCGGCACTAACTGATTTTTCTGATAATTCTTTATTGTATTTGCTGATATTTATTCTTTAGTGATACTCTGTGATGTAATCATTAGTAAGTGTATATAGATTTTTCCATCATGAACTACATCAGGGAGGGTATAGTCTTATACAACAAATTTACTAGTTCAACATAAGAATTCAACCATCACAATGAAGTAAAGTAAAACTCACTGCCTTTCTGCCCATTCCTAAACCGATTCGTTGAAACTAGGGTTTTTTATGTCTATGTGTAAATGAGTTTTATGAAGAAGGTATGTTATAAATGACTGATATAATATCTAAAAGATAACTTACAAGTTACCCCCTTATAATTGAGAAATTTCAAAAATACCCAATTAGACGGTATAAAGTAACTTGGTTAGGCATTTGGATGAAAATGGCAACAAGTTACAAACGTGAGGGGCAAAATGGTACAAAAAGTTCATTTTGGACGAAAATGGCAAATGTGCCCAAACCTCAGGGGCGATTTTGGCAATTAACTCTAAAAAGAGAATGACTCACATTGATGTTTTAGATAATACTACTGCTTTCTGGTGACTTCCTGGTTATAATCTATTAAAATTAAACAATGCACACGTGTTAGTAAGATAACCCAATTTACATTAGCCATACCCCCGAGACAGAACTCCAACGACTGAGTCAGGCAGAGCCTTGACATGCGTTACAGAGCTCTAGATCAATCAGGCAAAGTAACTAATACGTAACCGGGGGTTATAATACTTACAACGAGGCAGAGCTTCGCTTTTTAGGGGTATAATACCCAAGAGTTTTAGCTTATAATAGTTGAGAGAGAAAGAAAGATTTTGAACGAATTCTAACTGAGCTCGACCACTCCTTATATAGGCTGGAATTTGGGCGGCTCGCGGCCTGCAACTGCCGCTTCTATCTCTCTCGCGGCCCGCGAGAGAACTAGGGTAGGCCCTAGCTATGGTGAATCAACGGCCTAGACTTAACACGTCAGGGACACGTGGCTGAACCAGGTGCGGCCTGGTGTCACTGGGTCGCGCCCCGCGAGAGCCTTAAATTTTCATTTTTATTTGATTTTTATTTGATTTTTATTAATATAAAGGTATTTAGGTCCGTTTTTCGTATACGGGGTGTATTTTAGGACGTATAGGAGTATTTTTAATGGTTTTGGCAGAGTTGTTATAAGCTGAGGCAAACGTTTGCATAGCAACCATTTGTACAACAAAGCTAATATTGTGGTGGTCGACGCTGCTGCTATCCTCGTCCATGTCCACGCGAAAACCCACGGCTGCCAGAATAAGAGCCACGGCCAGAACCACGAGACTGTTGCGCATTGAAGGCTACGGCAGGGGTGTCAGAACCATGTAAAGATTGGATAAATAACTCCTGACTCTCGGGTTGAGCCACAAGATCACGGAACGATGGACAAGTTCGTGCCGTGCGATTGGTGGTGGAATAAACTTCATAAGCCGGACCAAGACCACAAAGGTACCAATGTAAGTGATCCATCTCGTCAACAGGATGACCAATAGCTGCAAGTTGATCACATAAAGTTTTAAAGCGATGAGAATATTCGGTAACCACAGACGTACCCTTTTTAATCAAACAGAGGGAGTCACGTAACGAATGAATACACTCAACCGAAGCATTGTTGTAGGCCTTTTTGAGGGCAGTCCAGATGTCATGAGCACCTTTGAGACCAAGAACTTCTGCAGCAGCTTCCTCTGTGAGAGAGGATTTAATCAAGAGAACCGCTTTTTGATCTTTATCAGCCCAAGCAGCTGCATCAGGATTCAGGGAGGATTTGCCATCAACAGTAATCAAGGTTGGAGGCGGGGAAGCATCGGTGGAGACATGGGCCAATAGCTTATGAAAGTCGAGAACTAATAGCATCTGTTCTCGCCATACTAGGTAACTAGAGGAAGAAAGTTTCATGTGCAACATGTGGTTAAAGGCTGTCATGGAGAAAAGTGTTTCAGAGGGGGCGGATGGGGAAGCCATCGATGATAACAGGATCGAAAAAAAAAGAACAAGGAGACGGCAAGAAGGTTAGGGTTGCGAGAGGGAGAGGAGAAGGAGGGATATGGCTGATACCATATAAGAGTTATAATGTTTTGACCTTATCAATTGAATGAGGGGAGATATGTATTTATAATAAAATATTACAACAAGCACTCCTATAATTTAGGAGATACACAATAATGAAAAGATACATCAAATATATTACAATAATACTTATTGTTAGGTAATAAGTAGCAATGGATGAAACAACAAACTGAATCAAATCTTGATTCTGCAGCAGGAAGAGGTCTGATGAGAGAAAAAGAGTGCGTCAATTGTAAACTAAATCTTTCTTAAACACAATTTAACTTGTACACACTGCTTTGCCAATCCAATGGCTAAGGTTTAATTTCCTGATTACAACACAAGAGGTGTGCATGGGTCGATTTTTGAGTTAAAATGAACCAAAACCAAGTTTTGATTTTTCAGTATTAGGAGATCAACCGGTTTCGGCTTTTTGGTTTTACGTATGTGTTGGCAATGGCGAAGTTTGAGATTTTCCACCGGGGGGGTCGAAAATGTATATACCAAAAATTTCTATAAAATCGGGGGGGTCAAAAACGTATATACCCAAAAATTTCTATACGAAAACTACATACTCTCCACTACTGAGCGAAAAGTTCGGGGGGGGGGGGGGGGTGGCCGCCCCCTTCCGCCCCCACAAAGCTACGCCCTTATGTGTTGGGTTCGTTTATGGGTTGGTTTTAGGTTTTACATTGGGCTTGAAATGTTTTGACATAAACCAGTGCTTGTCTTTAAAACTTTTGGCAAAAGTATATATGTAACCATATTTATGTGGGCCTAGAACTTTTACCCCAAAGTCGTGAGTCTGGACATAATAAATCCACTAACAAACATTCAAACAATCCTGAAGGCGGTTTAGTTTCAAGAGAGTAAAGTTCACGTATAAAGTGGTTTATCGTATAAAACGTACGAAAGGCATGAAAAAAAAAAAAAAAAAACGCGGTTGCATTTTCGTAATTATTTACTCGTAGAGTAATTATCAAAATTACTCTACAAATGATCCTGTAGAGAAATTTTTATCTTGTAGAGTTATTTTGTAAAATGCTCTTATGGGGTAATTTTGATCTTATAGAGTAATTTTGTAGAGTGTCATAATTACTCTAGAAATGATGTTGTATGGTAATTTTGTAGAGTATCATAATTACTCTACAAATGATTTTGTGGAGTAATTTTGAATTGTGTGTTGTTTGATAAACTTGCAGAGTAATGTTGATATACTTGTAGAGTAATTTTGATGCAGAGTAATTTTGATATACTTGTAGAGTAATTTTGATAATTAACCCACAAGATCAAAATTACTCTACAAAAGGATTTTACAAAATTACTCTACAAGATCAAAATTACTCTAGATGATCACTCGTAGAGTAATTTTGATAATTACTAATAATTACGAAAATGACATGGCGTTTTTTCAGCAAAATCTTCAGTTCGTACGTTAAAGCTATTTGTATTTGATATTTTGTCTAGTTTTCAAACAAGGTATAACCAAAACCAAACATTCAAACAAGCTTGAAGGCGGGTTCGGTGTGGTTTGGTTTTAAAATGAGGTATTGCCAAAGCCAAACCGTATTAGCATTTGATATGAAAAAAATACCGAGCTTGCTGGTCATTTGTAAGAAGCCTTGAATACTTTTTGTTTATTATTTTCGTCATGTTTGCAACAAACATACATTTGAACTTGACTAATTGTTCTAAAATTAGACGTAAAGCTTTTAAAGGTTGATGTTTAAGTCAGTTTTATCAGTTAGTCATTTTTTTCACCCCTGCGATATAATTGGAAATTAATGTGATCTGGTTTAAATAAAAAAAAAGGTATAATCAAGTTGGTTATTCAAATGAAATTATTTCAAAAAGACTCTAATTAAACTATGATATTGATCCATGCTGTTAGTTGATGCCAAGATATGTTTTACACTTAAATTTTGATTCGGTGTTCTTATACAAGACCATGAGTTGTTTTCCATTCTAGTGGAATCCACCGATTTGTTTTTGCTCAAACCCGCTAATATTTTATATGTTGTTGTTAAACGAATATTTTATATGTTTTTTTTTTTTGTCTCATTCTATTGCATATATGATTTATGTGTATATTAATGAAGGGGAAAGATCCACTAAAAAGTGAATTTTGCCTAAGTAGCCTAAGAAGGATTGTGATGATGACATGCGGCACTCCTAGTAACTAGGAATGAAGGGCATTTTGGTCCTTATAAATAGGAGTGAAAATGACATGTGGCACCCTTTTTGTTTTTTAAAAATACAATAAAATAAATCTAGTAAAAAAAATATAGCACAAAAAATGTAGTACAAAAAAATATAGCACAAAAAAATCTAGTACAAAAAAATATAGCATGAAAAAATTCAGCAAAAAAATGTAGTACAAAAAAATTCAGCACAAAAAATTGAGAAAAAAAAAATTAAGATAAAAAAATCCAGCACAAAAATATAGTACAAAAATCCAGCACAAAAAAATGTTATACAACACATTTTAGTGGGTTTTTTTAGTCTTCATATTTTCTATAGCAATATGGTACTCAAATTAAAGATAAAAAGTCGCTCGATTTTATGGTGAAATTTTTATGAAAAAATAATGTCGTATAAAAAAGTTATGAACGTTTAAAAAATGGGGGTGGAATATGCATGTGCCTTGTATGTGGAGAGAGAAAGTCCATAAATAGGATTTTCCTAATATACTCTTGCACTCCTCCTTTCTCCTACAGTTTCATCTTAACCATTGATTTGAAAAATGAATGGTTAAAATTCCTTCTCATCCTACTTAGGCAAAATCAACTTTTTTGAAAACATAAAAGTTAGAAAATAAAAAACTCTTTTTTGAGTCGTTGCATTGAATTTTTTAACGACAACTTTATCTTGTACGCTATCGGCATTATGAGAATATTAAAGTTAAAACTATACAAAAATATTCACTTTCTTATATAATTTTTGATGTTGATTCATTTAGGTATGGTTATACTATTAAGATAATTTTATATATTGAATTATAAATATGCATGAATATACAATTTATAATTACTGAACATTCACGAGCATAAATGAACTAATGAAAAGCTCGTTTGTGTTCGTTAATTCATTTAACAAAATAAACATAAAATCATGTTATGTTTGTGAGTATGGTAAAAAAAACTAATAAAATAACTTTCTACCATGTGATTTACGGATGTTTTTTTGGATTTTAACTTGATATATAAGGTGATATGGGGTGGAGGACATTTACCCCGTGATGGAAACATATAACGCGTGAAACAATCCCAAACACCATCGCCACTCGATTTGATAACGCGTTGAATGTATCACGCGTGAAGAATGGAAGAATGTGAGAGAATGTGAGTGTTTATTGTTGGGTGTTGTGAGTGATGGACATTTCCACTAAAATCCATCACCAGTGATGAAATAAAGCTCGATGACGTGGCGGAACTTGATTGGAAGTTGTGAGTGAGTGATGAGTGATGACCACCTCTACCCCCCACGTACAGATTTGGTGGCCTAGTGTTTGTTGTCATGTTTCATTACTTGAAGATACACTAAAACTCCAAGAAATATTGTGATTACCATCATGCTCGAGGTCACAACACAGATGATTGCTGGTCCCTAAAGCAAGAAATAGAAAAAGCAGTGCGATCTGGAAAGCTGTCGCATCTAGTAAAAGAAGTAAAGGAAGGAAAATCTTCGGGAAATTCGGGAGATAATCCGAATAACCAGCCGGCAATTTGTATGATCAGGAGAGCAGACAACCAAGGCATCAAGCGATCCAGTCACCATATGGCCGCTTGGATGCAGCAACCCATTGCTTTTCCTCCTATCAATCCGGAAGAAATCAAGGACGGACCAATCATAGTGTCTGCGATCATAGCAGGTCACAAGGTCCGAAGGGTTTACGTTGACAGCGGAAGTGCCACCGAAATCATGTATAAGCAGTGTTTTCAACAGCTAGCTCCACAGACCAAGGCAAAGTTGATCCAAGTCTCAATGCCGTTGGTAAGTTTCTCCGGAGAGGTGGTGCAGCCCATAGGGCAAATTACTTTGCCAACAACGTTGGGAGAAGGAAGTCTGGTCCGAACAGTCAACTTGACGTATCTGGTAGTAGAGGCAAGGTCCGTTCATAATGTTATTCTAGGAAGGCCCGGCATGTGCGTCTTCGGTATCATCAGCTCTACTATTCACGGATCACTAAAATTCCCCACCGAAGCAGGAGTGGCAACTTTGCACTCCGAATCTACAATATGCGTAGCTGAAATACGACAAAGTAATGGTAATGCCAATCCTCCGAACCTTCTCACGGAAGAATGGGCTATCCACCCGCATTTTCCGGAACAAAAAATTGCAATTGGGGCTCAACTCCCAGAACGAACCAAAAAGAAACTGTGGAAGCTTTTATCCATTTCACTTGATGTATTTGCATGGCAAACCTCTGATATGGTTGGAGTTCCCCGATGTGTGGCCGAACATAAATTGAAAGTATCGCATTCAGCAAAACCAGTAGCTCAAAGGAAAAGAAATATGGCTCCAGCCCGAAACAAAGCAATCTCCGAGGATGTACGAAAGTTGTTAAATGCCGGAATCATCCGGGAAGTACGTTACCAGACCTGGGTTTCTAACCCAGTGATGGTAACCAAGAAAGATAAAACCTGGAGAATGTGTGTAGACTTTTCTGATTTAAACAACGCGTGTCCGAAGGATTGTTATCCCTTACCGGAGATCGATCTAAAGATTGACTCCCTTTCCAGCTTTCGTCTTAAATGCTTCTTGGACGCATATAAAGGTTATCATCAGATACAGATGGCTTTAGAGGACGAAGATAAAACAGCGTTCGTAACCAATGATGGGCTTTTTTGTTATACCAAAATGTCGTTTGGATTGAAAAATGCCGGAGCTACGTATCAGAGGCTGATGGATAAGGCATTCAAGGACCAGATCGGAAGGAACTTGGAAATTTATGTGGATGACCTGGTCATAAAAAGTCAGGCCGAAGATAACATGATTGACGACATACTCGAAACCTTCACTAGGCTTCGGAGTATCAATCTTAAACTTAATCCCAAAAAATGCTCTTTTGGTTTAGAAGAAGGAAAGTTTCTCGGTGTATGGATAACCCAATCCGGAATCCAGGCACATCCTGATAAAATCAAAGCGGTAGTCTCCATGCAGCCTCCCAAAACTGTCAAAGAAATTCAGTCACTAAACGGAAAGCTCGTTGCTCTCCATCGTTTTGTCTCAAAAGCGGCTGATCGCTCTATTCCTTTCATGAATGTGTTGAAAAAACGAACGGGAAAAGGCCAAATAGAGTGGACACCAGAAGCTGATTATGCGTTCCAAGAGTTGAAAGTTTGTCTTGGATCCTTACCCACCCTAACCGCTCCAATTACCGGAGAAACTGTCACGGTGTATCTATCCGCCTCTCATTTCGCTATAAGTGCAGTACTCGTAGTGCATCGGAATCAAGCACAAATCCCGGTCTATTACGTAAGTCGCATCCTGAAAGATTATGAAACTCGGTACCCGATGATTGAAAAGTTGGCACTCGCCTTAGTACATGCCTCTAGGCGTCTCCGAAGGTACTTTCAAGCTTTCAACATAGAAGTGCAGACTGACCTCCAGATCCAACAAATTCTCAGAAAGCCAGAGGTCTCCGGACGCCTCACTAAATGGGCAATTGAACTCAGTGCTTTCGACATCACCTATCGAACCAGAGGTCCGGTAAAAGGCCAGGCGGTGGCAGATTTCCTCACAGAGGTACCAACCGGAGAAAGCACCAAAGAAAAATCCGCTCCGCCAAGGGTATTGAACTTATACACAGATGGAGCCTCCAGCAAAGAAGGATCGGGGGCAGGGTTAATCCTAATAGATCCAGAAGGGATAGAGTACACCTATGCTTTACGGTTCGAGTTTAAAACTTCAAACAATGAAGCAGAATATGAGGCTCTCCTTGCAGGTCTCCAAACCGCGGCCAAAGCCGGCGCAACCTCCGTACTAGCACATGTTGATTCATTATTGGTAGCCAATCAAGTCAGCGGAGAGTACGAAGCACGAGAAGATAACATGGTTCGGTATCTCCAGCAAGTTAACAGTTTAATCTCCTCTTTTGACTCTTGCAAGATAGTGCACATACCGCGGAGCAAAAACAAAAAGGCCGATGCCTTGAGCAAGCTCGCCTCCGTAGCATTTAGTCATTTATCCAAAGAAGTTTTAGTCGAAACCCTGCAAACCCCGGCCATCCAGCAGACGGGATCAGTCATGTCAGTCTCCACGCTTGAAAACTCTTGGATGACTCCGATTGTGGATTACTTGAAAGAAGGGACGCTCCCAGAAGACAAAGCTCAGGCCCGGAAGCTAAAGGTAAAAGCGTTGCAATATCAGATTTACGATGGGCAACTTTACCGTAAGACCTTTTTAGGTCCGCTACTAAAATGCTTAACACCGGAAGAAGCCAGCTACGTCATAAGAGAAATCCACTGGGGAATATGCGGCATCCATGCCAGACCGAGGATGGTCATAGCTAAAGTCATGAACGCCGGATATTTTTGGCCCGGTATGCATCAAAGCGCGGTTAACGAGCTTCAATCATGTGAAGACTGCCAGCGGCACGCTCCCATTAGTCATCGAGCCAAGAACAACCTCGTTCCTGTAACATCGGCATGGTCGTTCCAGAAATGGGGGATTGACATTGTGGGTCCTTTCCCTGTTTCCACCGGAGGGGTAAGGTTCCTGTTGGTTGCCATTGACTATTTCACAAAATGGGTCGAAGCCAAACCCCTCCGGACCATCACAGGAGATCAAGTACTGAGGTTTGTCTGGGAAAACATAGTGTGCAGATACGGAATGCCGCTATGTATAGTCAGTGATAACGGGAAACAGTTTGCAGAAAAACCGTTCAAGACATGGTGCGAAAGAATGCGTATTGAGCAAAGTTTTGCTTCGGTTTCCCATCCCCAGGCCAATGGCCAAGTAGAAAGAGCCAACCGCAGCATTGTGGAAGGCATTAAAAAGCGCTTGGGGAAGGAAGGCGTCTCATGGGCAGATGAGCTCCCGCACGTCCTATGGGCCCACCGAACAATGCCGAAGACGAGCAATAGGGAAACTCCCTTCAGCTTAACATACGGTACCGAAGCAGTCATCCCCGCTGAAGTAGGGATACCTACCCCCCGCATGCAGCTAAGTCAAGAAGAAAACGAACAAGAACTCCTTCTGAACCTGGATCTAGCCGAAGAAAGGAGAGAGCTTGCGGCGATCCGATAAGCGAAATACAAAAAAGAGTTGGAAAAACATTACAACTCAAAAGTGAAGGAGATCCGGTTTAAAGTCGGGGACTACGTCATGCGGAGTAATGAAGCAAGCTTAGTTGAAGGCTGATGCGTGCGAAGTGTCGTATATTTTAGGTGTATATTTTAAGCCCTTTTTAACACTTATTTTAGCCAAGTTTTAAATTTATAAAACACGATATTTCACTAACACTAAACACACATATGGGCAAGTGCACCCATCGTTGAGTGTAGTATAGCGTTGGTAAGATACCGAGGTCGTCCAAGGACACAAGATCTTTTAATACCGGTTTATCCTCAACGTCTAACCAAAATAAAAAGTTTAGAAAAAAAATGTTTTAAACTAAGAAAAATAAAAACTAACTAAAATGCTGAAAATAAAAATAAAAAAAAAACAGATAGACAAGATGAATCACTTGGTTCCGACTCGTATCTAGTATAACCTTTGATTATTTCCGCACTTTTGCACATAATTAAGAGATTATCTTAGTTATTGTAGTAGGCCCCTCTTTTGAAGGCGACGTTACCCTCACCCCAGTAGTTTGAGTCAGCAGGGATACAATCCTAAAAGGGTGGATTATTGGAAGATAATGAATTAAGTTATTAATGCAGTATTGTGGTAGGCCCCGCTTTTGGCGGTGACGTTACCCTCGGCTAAGTAGTCTGAGTCAGCAGGGATACAGTCCTAAATAGCCGGGTTATAGTATTAATAGTAGTTAACTTATGAGGGGGTCAAAGAGTTTGGACCCCCGCCATCCAATACCGTGAAGTATTGAAGGAGGTCCTACTAAATTTGACCCAGGTCCATTGCAGGACCTCTAAACGCTGAACAATGGCAAGACCTTTACCAAACCGTTCCCTTAACCCCCTACCAGGTAGCCAACATATCTCCATATAGACCGTGGAGATATGAATGGTGAAAATCCTTTATTTTATATAGACAGTAAAATAATGCCAAGACACCACGGACAAACGATAAGGAAAGATCACCTTCAACATAAGTAACTAGTTATTAAAGTCATTAATACAAAACCAAATAAAAAGTGCAAAAGATTAGAAATAAAAAGTATTATACTAGACACTTTGTCTTCACCAAGTGATGTAAGAGACTTAGGCAAACATGGCCTTGATTGTCAAGAACTCTTACGATCAATCTTGGATCCCGAGACGACTCACACACTCTACGATGGACAATGGATGATGGTGGTGGATGATGGTGTTGTGATGGTGGTGGGTGGTGGATGAAGTGTGAGAGAGGTGGTGTGCCAAGGGATGAGATGAAATGAATCCAAGCACTCCTATTTATAGGCTGAACAGAGAGCTGGACACGGCCCCGTGTCCGCTGGGCACGGCCCCGTGTCCGTCTGACACTCTCTCTCCTCATTAATTGTAATTCGCAATTACAATAAATGCGCCTGCTGTACTTTCGACACGGCCCCGTGTCCGCTGAGCACGGCCCCGTGATGGGCAATAGAAGCTTCTATGGATTTGTCTTTTCTGCTGCTTCTTGGGCACGGCCCCGTGCTGGCTGAGCACGGGGCGTGTTCAGCCTTCTGTCTTCTCCTTTTTGCTTTGGAAGGTGCCGTTGAGGGGTCGGGCAGTCCACTAATGTTCCTTTCCTTGTATTTATGTTGGATTTAGCTGCCTTTTTGCTTCTTTTGCGTTTTTGAGCTCATTTAATCCTGAAAATACAAAAGGAAGACAAAAACACTCTTTTTCCAATATTAGTACTTAAAAAGGGTTAGTTTTATGCCTTATTTGATGTAATTTATATGTTGCATTTTACACACATCAAAGGCACTGGAAAAATGGCACCAAAGTGGGAAGGTCCTTACCTGATCAACACCGCGAGAAAGGACGGTGCATATACGCTCAAGAAAATGGATGGGACCCTCGTCCCGCGCACATGGAACGGAGCTCACCTAAAGAAGTGTTTTCTTTAAAAGGTTTCTTATTTTAAAATAAGATTGTAATACGGAAGCTACGGCCTCCGTCACTTTTTCTATTTCCCTGTAATGCGGATGGTTATGCCCGCACCGAATCAATTATAAATTCCATAGACCGTGGAGGGTTTTACCCACGGATTACAAAAAATGTTTTTACTATGTCAATCGGAGAAGCATAACTCCGGATAAGAAAATAGAATAATGAAATTTTCTATCTTAAACAACGTTGCAACACAAATACAATTTTCGGCCGAACTAGGGATGCTAACCCTAAAAGGTGAGGACGAACTGGCCTCGTTCGTGTTTTTCCTTCACTTAAAAATTATCCTAACAAAATAAAATAAATCGGATCCGCGCCTTTAAAATGAACGTTCAAGAAAAAGAAAATGTAAAACACAAAACATGGACGCATGTATAAATAAGTGATTACATAAAAAATTACCGGCCGGAAATTACAAAATCATTTACAAAGGATAATTGTTCGAACACCAGTAAAAGCATCATTACATTCATCCAAAATAAGGTGCATGCCCCAAATTGCCGGACATGTCCACCTTCCAAAGAACTAAATCAATTATAAACTTCCAAGGTGCATACCCCAAAGAGCCGGGCATGTCCACCTTACTCCTCCGAAGAGTCATCATTCGCAAACCGAAGAGCTTTCTTGATTTCAGAAAAAGGCGCGTTGATAAGCTTCTGAAGATCTTCTATCACCGGAAATGTGAGAGTATCAAAACAAGCAACCGCCGTTTTTAGATCTTCCGTAGCATTGCGATTGAGCATCGGCACATCTTTGTAAGGGGTTTTCTTCTGCAAAGCATGTACGTAACCAGCATGCAGACCGGAGTTAATACCCACGGCACTCATCGCGTTGTTAACTGCGGCCACGGCAGCAGTCATTTCTTTCCCTTTATGAATATTCTTTGCCAGAAGCTTTGCCCCCTTCGAAAGCATCCAAACCTTTGTTGCTTGAAGATCCTCCTCCTTAGCTTTCAGGGAAACATTCTCCGCCTCAATTTCCTCAATCCGGTCCTTCAAATCAGCCTCTCCTGATTTAAGCGTATCCCGCTCTGGAAAAAGTGTTAGAAAAAATAAGGAAAATAAAAAGCAACTAAACCAAACACGTACCGGCCATCATACTCTCATAAGCAAGACGAGCACTTTTAAGAGATTCTTCCATTTTCGCCAAAACCGTCTTATGCTCTTCGTCTTTCTCCCTCATCGACTCGGAAAACGCTTTAAATTCCGAAGATATTTTATCCCTGTCTTCCGCGGCGGCAGCAGCAGTCGCTTGGGATGATTGATTTTGAGCAGTCAAAGACTTGACTTTTTCCTGCTGAGCTTGAAGATCTTGAGTCAGCTGAGCGATCTTCTTCCCCATATCCGGATTCTTGAGAATCTTCCGCTTTAAAGAACGAGCTTCCTTTTCTAAGTTCTCCCGTACAGACTCCGCTTCTACCCACTGTCGATAAAGCTCCGTCACGAAAATGTTTGACTGGGCTTGGTTGGTCAAGACCGCAGCACCTAGATCCGGGTTCTTCATCTTTCGGCTTCTGGCGTAATCTATCGGAGTATTTATGTTCAGAAGGAGAACTTTTGCAACCAGAGCATCCATCACTGAGTCCTTGTTCCGAACATCCCAATCCGGAATAAACTTATCCTCAGCAGTCGCTGGATCGATATCCATATCATCCGAGAACAAATCTGCATATCGAAAAAAGGACAACAACTCAGGTCCGAACCAAGATGAAGGGAGAGAAGACACTTGGTCTTCCTCATCTTCGATAAAGCGGTCCGGACCTAAAGAAGAGTCCAGCATCGTACCTGAAAAAGTTACCACCTTAGGTTCACCATGAGCTTTCTCCTTCTCCTTGCTCGAAATCTCCGGAATCTCCGTCTCCATATTTTCTACCTCAGTACTTGGAATGAAACCACCGGAAAAGGTAGGGGTCGGTTTGTTGCGAGCCAATGCGGCCTCCTCCCTAGAAAACCTACCTCCGGTAAGATGCTCGTCCAATTCTTCCATTACATTACCTTCGGAGTGAGAATCCTTCCTTGATTTCTTTGACTTTGGCAAAGGAAGAGGATCGGTAGAACGTATCAGAATCGGCTCAGTCTTCCTCTTACGAGAGCGAACTTTCAAATCCACGTCCGGTGCAACACCCTTGCTTTTCAAAGAAGAAGGTCGATATTGGAGGGCCTCATCTAAATCTCGGACCTCCGGATCACTATCAACGTCATCAAGAATTGATCTCTTGCCAGATTGGGATCCGGACGAACCAACAGCTTCTTTCGTAGATTTCGGAGTGGAAGAAGCAGTCTCCGCAGCAACTTGTTCAGGCATGTCCTGAGGAATAGAAGAAGTTGCTTCGGCAGCAGATGGCCCAGTCACATTCGGATTCACTAGTGGGCGGATCGGATGAGCCGAAGAGGCCACCTGTTTCATCAACGGAACATCCTCTTCACCTTGTTCCTCAAAATCAAAGTAAAAAACGTCCGCACTCGGAACCTTTAGAGCATCAAGAAGAGACATTGCGGCACCTGCATTTTCAAAACAAAAAGAAGGTTAGCAAAACAAACAAGTAGTGGTGACCGAAGGGGATGTAAAGGGCCGGAACTTACGATCACGCTTTCGGCGAATAATCGGCCAATCCCTATCCCCTCGGGCCCAGGAAAAACTGACTCGACCTAACCAAAGTAAATGCTCGGAAAGGGGACGGATGGGAGATTTATGCTCAATCAGGGCACGGACAAGACTTTCATCAAAGACAAAGTTTTCATCAAGATCGAAGGACATCGTCTGATCTTTGAAACGCCGCCTCATATCCTCCGGTAGACAGCGGTCGTCCAGCCAGAAAAAATTGTCCTTCCAATTTTTGAGGTTAGACCGCTCGCCGGAGGATGGGGAAGGGACATTCTTTCGGTGAGCGAATGTATACCAATCTCCGGCCGTGATAAACTCGTAAAAATATCGAAAAACATTCAGGTCCGGTTTCTGGTCTAAGGCCCGGCAAGAAATTTCAAAATGATTAATACGGCTAAGACCGAATGGATTAACCTGACAAATATGAACCCTAAAAAAATGTAGAACCCTAATAAAAAAGCGAGAAAAAGGAACCCTATAATTCGCGAAATTACAGACGCGAGTATAAAAGGGAAACTTCCCTTGACGGAATGGATATATGGCTTCCCTTTTGGAAGGAAGGACCGGGTGAAGATCTAGAGGAATCCTATAATCTCTAATGAACTTATCCAACTGACGTTGGGTAAGCACGCTCACACTCTCTGCAAGATTCTCCTTACCAGGAGCCATACCTTTAAAAAGTAAAAAGGAAAAGGACGCACCTTTCTTTGAAGAAGAAGAAGAGATTAGAGAGGATAACAGCAGAGAAGATGAAAAAGGAGAGGAAGAAAGGGTAAAAATGAAATGGTAAAAACCAAATTTATAGAAAAAAGTAAGTCGGTTGGGGGGCCATCATGTCAACCGTCACTTCCCACGATTTCCAACACGGGTTTCGCTACCGTCACCAGTAGGTGACTGACGGTCAAAATGATGAAAGTCACCCACACCACTCAAAATATGCCACGTCATCGATTCGAACCACTCCAGCAGTGACACGTCATCCGAATAAGACAAAAAGCTTGAAATAACAGTTTGCTAAAGTCTTTACCAAGACTTACCAAACTGGGGGACTTGAAGATACATATCCGAGACCGGACATGATCCTTGGGACGAACCGGACTCCACTTGAACGGATATCTAAAAATGTCCGCCCCTTATCAGGTACCTTCGAAGACGAATCTCCATTCAAGTGCGTCTGGACGGACGACGTCATCTCAGTTGACTACTATAAATACCCCATCAAGTACAAAGCCAAGTACGATTTTCTGAACCTTCGTCCTTACTTTCTCTCTCTACTTTCTCTCTCTACCAATACTTATCCTCACGCCGGAGGGTGGTCGCAGAGGGGCCCTCCCATCTCTGTGGCGAGCCTAACGGTTTTCTGTTTTGCAGGACTGTTCCTCAAGCTCTCATACAAGATCCAAACCCTCGTTTACAGGCTCCGGCCTAAGCACGATTCTTTGGTTCTTCATTACTCATGGTAAAAAATGTACAACTTTATTCTAAAAGGAGAGTTACAGATTTCCCGGGGTGTTTTACAGGTGATTCTAATCGTTTATTTAACATCTTTTGAATTTTTAAAGCCAGCGTTTCGCAGAAAGACTTGTATGGTGGTCATCTTTTCTCCTTGATGTTCCACATAGCATGTTTTCATTAAGATTGTCCACATAGCTTGCGAAACACGCACCTTTGTGTCCATCCATATCACAAGCCAAAATTCGATATCTATTTATTGATGGAAAACGAAAAGTGAAAGTTGATTTTCGTGGATAAAAATCGGCCATGATTAACAAAGATGTGTTGTACTACAGCTGCCTGCCTGCCCATCCATATTACTATTATATTATATTGTTTTCTTATTTCTTAATTATCATATAACAGATAAATAACTAGTCCCTTGTATTCAGACAACGGTCCAACACACACGTAAAACCGCCCCTGGTATTCTCTCACACTCACACACTATTTATATACACTGCAATTCATCATCAATTTCCAACACACAAAATTCAATCAAAATTCTCATTCAGTCAAAATCATGGATACCAAAGTCGGTTCTCTAGAAGCTGCCGCTGCTCCTCCTAACGGCAACATCGGCTGCCCTTCCCAAATCAACGGTGCTACTTGCATACAGTCCTCCGCCGTCTCATTCAACTCTGCCGAAGCCACACTCGGCCGCCACCTCGCTCGCCGCCTCGTGCAGATCGGCGTCTCCGACGTCTTCTCCGTACCAGGCGACTTTAACCTAACTTTGCTCGATCACCTCATTGCTGAGCCCGGCCTCAACCTCGTCGGCTGCTGCAACGAGCTCAACGCCGGTTACGCTGCTGACGGTTACGCTAGGTCTCGTGGCGTCGGTGCTTGTGTCGTCACCTTCACCGTTGGCGGACTCAGTGTTCTCAACGCCATTGCTGGTGCCTACAGTGAGAATCTTCCTCTCATTTGTATTGTTGGCGGACCCAACTCTAATGATTACGGAACTAACAGAATTCTTCATCATACCATCGGATTGCCGGATTTCAGCCAGGAGCTTCGTTGTTTTCAGACGGTTACTTGCTATCAGGTATAAGTCTCGAATCAATTGATACACTGTTGAATTAATCCTCAGATCTGCCATAGCTGTTTCTGTGAATAAGCTTAGTTGATAGTTAATTAGTTCACTGTTTACATGACATTCATTTCATTTCAATAGAGAATTAGAAACACACAAGTTATATATCAGCATACACTGCACACATGTTAATTAGCTGATGATCGACTTAACTATTATTTAACCATTCGATTATACTACTGAATTCCTCAGATCTGCCATAGCTGTTTCTGTGAATAAGCTTAGTGGATAGTACAGTTCACATCACATTCATTTCGATTAAGATATACACAAGTTTAATATAAATAAATAAATATATCTACATACACGTCTGCGTACATATAACATATTATTAATTAGTTTAAGATTAAGATCGACTTAACATTATTAGTTAACATAACCATAGAAGCTTAATTAACTTGTTATGGAAGAATAGAGACTCAGGAGATTTCTGATGTTTAAATGTATGGTTTTAACTATTGATTATTCCTCAGATCTGCCATAGGTGTTTCTGTGAAAAAGAAGCTTAGTTGATTGGAATGTTCACATGAGATTCATTTTGATAGATGAATACACAAGTTTAATATAATTAATATCAACATACACTGCACACACATTAATTAGCTGAAGATCGATTTAACGGTATTATTTAGCGTCACAATATGATTATACAGCTGACAAATATATGTGTAAACGGTTATACCTTGATATATAAACTTGTGCTGATAGCCTCAGGACAAAATTTATAGAAATTGGAAGCTTTTGGTTAAGCTGTTACTATTTATATATATGCAGGCTGTGGTGAATAACTTGGAAGATGCACATGAACTGATCGATACTGCGATTTCAACTGCTCTGAAAGAGAGCAAACCTGTTTATATCAGCATCGGCTGTAATTTGCCTGCAATCCCTCATCCTACTTTCGCTCGAGAACCGGTTCCATTTTCTCTAGCCCCCAAGTATGATCTACAAACATCCTGCAGAGTTTTTAACATCGATCTATATGCAATAGTAGTGCTTCGTTTCCTTATGCTTTGAACTTATAGGCTTTGTTGTTTTGATTGTGTAGGATGAGTAATAAGATGGGTTTGGAAGCAGCTGTTGAGGCGGCAGCAGAGTTCTTGAACAAGGCAGTAAAGCCTGTAATGGTGGGTGGACCGAAACTACGAGTTGCACAAGCGTGCCAGGCGTTTGTTGAATTGGCAGACACTTCTGGATACGCTCTGGCGGTGACACCAGCAGGGAAAGGGCTAGTCCCCGAGCACCATCCCCATTTCATTGGAACATACTGGGGTGCTGTAAGCACAGCATTCTGTGCAGAAATTGTTGAATCAGCAGATGCTTATATCTTTGCTGGGCCCATATTCAACGATTACAGCTCTGTAGGTTACTCTCTCCTTCTAAAGAAAGAGAAAGCACTGATTGTTCAACCGGATCGGGTGGTAGTTGGAAACGGACCGACTTTTGGTTGTGTTCTGATGAAGGATTTCTTAGAAGCTCTAGGGAAAAGGCTTAAGAAAAACACAACTGCGTATGAAAACTACCATCGGATATATGTCCCTGAAGGGCATCCTCTGAAATGTGCCCCTCGGGAGCCATTAAGGGTTAATGTTCTGTTTGAACACATACAAAAGATGTTGTCTGGTGACACAGCTGTGATTGCAGAAACAGGGGATTCTTGGTTCAATTGCCAGAAGCTAAAATTGCCAAAAGGATGTGGGTAAGCATTAGTTGACTTTACTCTTACACATGGTGTTTCTTTTTGTTTTTTTTATATTAGTTTTAACGTTTGTGGGCGTGTTGTAGGTATGAATTCCAGATGCAATATGGGTCGATTGGGTGGTCAGTTGGGGCTACTCTTGGGTATGCACAGGCTGCAACTGATAAGCGAGTGATCGCATGCATTGGTGATGGCAGCTTCCAGGTTACAGCCCAAGACGTGTCGACAATGCTGAGATGCGGGCAGAAAAACATCATCTTCCTGATAAACAATGGCGGTTACACTATTGAAGTAGAGATCCATGACGGGCCTTACAATGTGATAAAAAACTGGAACTACACTGCATTCGTTGATGCAATCCACAACGGGGAGGGTAAGTGTTGGACAACAAAGGTGTTTTGTGAAGAAGATCTGATTGAGGCAATAGAGACAGCAAGTGGAGCTAAAAAGGATTGTTTATGCTTCATCGAAGTGATGGCTCACAAGGACGATACCAGCAAAGAGTTGCTGGAGTGGGGTTCCAGAGTCTCGGCTGCTAACAGCCGTCCACCAAACCCTCAGTAAACCATTTCTCCTTAGCAACATCCTCATGTTTTTGTTGATAAAGGCACTACTACTACTACTTTGTTTGTGTTTATTTCTCCTTAGCAACATCCTCATGTTTTTGTTAATAAAGCCGCCACCACCACTACTACTTTGTTTGTGTTCATATAATATGAGAATCGTAAGGATTGACAATGCAAGCAAATCACTTGTTTGTTCTTAATATGTAGATCTTTACTTGAGATTTAAATCATCTGTATACATATTCCAAATTATTCTTCATATAATATTCCATATTTTATAAAACTTAATCATATTAACACATATATGTATCAATTGACATACCCAAGGCTATAAAATCAACACTTTTGTAGGTATAAAATTAACGCTCTTGTGTCGGTAAGCTACTCGTTAGGTATGTTAATATGACTTGTTACAAACTGACACACAAATCACAAATGCATACCAGACACTAAACATAACTGTTAACTAATTACATAAATGACTCTAAAGCTCTCTATTAAACTTGGTTTAACAATTATAGCGTTAAGGCTGATTAGCAGTTGGGGCTAGTTGCTGGAGGCTCTAAGCACTCCAGTTCCTGTGACGATTATTAAAGCTAAATCAAATTAAGATCGTTGTTAGGTTCGAAAGATAAATCTAGCAACAACATGCATGTACATTGTTAGGTCTCAAATCTCAATCCATACAAATGACATAAAAAGCATTATATATATTATATTGTGCGCTTTCTTTGCCAAAAGGTTACATACTTTACAAGATATATAAAAGCAATGGCCAAAAACGGTTTAAGAGAAGAAGCCGAAGGTGTCAAGGATGGTTGTGTGAAGTGGGTCGCTCAAATGTGTAACCCAGTTGTTGAGTGGACCCTTTCCAGTGGCCGCTGCCTGGACAGCAAACCCGAGGAATGCCACCATGGCGAGACGAGCATGCTTGATCTCTGCCAATTGGAGGGTTGCCTTCTTCTCAGGGTCGCTGGCCAAGTTCAATGGATCGAATGGGCCACCTGGGTACAACCTCTTTTCGGGTTCAAGTTCAGCATTCCTTTGAAATTCGATGTACCCGATCACCAAAACCTCGATCCAGATCAAAGTGGTGATTGAAAATGGGAGTGGTTGTCCAAGGTAAGATGATCCATCAATTAGTTCCACCTAATTAACACCCAAAAAGCAATTGATTAATAACATGTTTGGTTAAAATACGTACATTTTCCATTCTTTTAGTAAAAAGAAAAAAAAACATGTTTTGAATAGCAAACTCAGCCGATCACTTCATAGTTCATATCCATATATCTTTCTTTTATTTCAAATAGCAAAAAAATGTTTATAACAGATTTAAACGAAAAAAAAAAAAAACTAGCTATATAAAAAAGTTTATAACAAATTTAAACGAAAAAAACTAACTATTTAAGGTTTTTCTTATTATTTTCCAATAAAAAAATGCATGTTATAGTTGTACACAATGAAATGAAACTTAAGAAATGATATGATATATATATATATAGAGAGAGAGAGAGAGTACCTTGCCGGCATCTTGCCATGTAACGCCGGTGACGGACTCAACGGTGAGAGCACCGAGCGTAGCCAACATAGCCCACCGCCCATGAATGAGCTCGCACTCCCTAAACCTCTGCAATCCAAAGACCTCACTGTACGGCTGGAACGGAGTCGACTTCACATCCGCACTCTCGAACCGGGTTCCGATGACATCACCGGCAACATTCTTGGCCAAGTTCTGGTCCAAGGAGTCCAAATCAAACTGCAAATACTCCGCCGGTTTCCCCAATCCGAAGGGGTCAAACCCATAGTCTCCCACCAAACTTCCGTCAAGATACTCCGGTGCTTTTGCTCCTGGGTACCATAACGGCCGGTCTGATGTAAGGGTTCTTGTTGCCTTTTTAGGGGCCCCTGGTGCTTTCTTTCCGAAGCCGAACCGGGCTGTGACCCGACCGGAGTTGGAGTGTAGGTCCGGGAGACGGACTCCTCCGATGAAGGATGAGGCGGTGGAAGATGCCATTGTTATTGTTAGAGGAGATGTGAGCAATGAGAGAGTGTGGTGAGTGGTGAGGTGATGTATAGAGTTTGAGAGTGTGAAGGGATGAGATAAGTGAAATCATTGGGAGCGTTGGATGATGAGGGTGAATCCATCTGATGGTTCAGATTGTTTAGGCCTTATCTATCTTATCCGGTTGTTTCATATCTTAGTGGACCACGTGGATGCTACCTTGTGGCTCATATTCTTCCAATTATTACTTTGTACCATAAAAATCAAATTTTGTTGAGTTACATATTAGAACATTGGGTATGGGGGAGGATAGTCTCCAAAGGACTATCCTCCACATAAGCGTCACGTATGTAAAGGAGAAGGACCCTCCCTTTGGAGACTATCCAAGGGTGTGGGGATTATCTTCCTTCATTTTTTTATTATTATTATTTATTTGATTTAATTAATTAATGAAAACAAAATAAATAAAAATAAAAAAGTTACATTTAAATAAAACCTAAAAAAACAACAACCTAAAGTTACATTTAAATAAAAAAAACACACCTAAAAAAACCTAAAGTTACATTTAAATTAAAAAAAACACACTTAAAAAAAACCTAAAGTTACATTTAAAAAAAAACTACACTCCCCCACTCCATTTTTTCCTAATTTTTTCCTTCATCATTTGTAATATGGGACGGTCTTCCGGTGGATAGGAGCTAAGGTCGGTGGTCATTATTTTCCATTCCTCCAACTCTTGCGCTTCTTGTTGCTTCTTTAGCTTCTCCTCGGCTAGTTTTTTTTTAATATTTACCTTCTCGGTTTGCCTGTCGTTAAAGATTTCCTTGAATGATTTTAACTCCGCCATAACACATTCCAACCTCGAACCACCACCACTTCCTGATGCGGCTTGTTTCCTTTTTTCAGCCGCTATTTTTTTACTTTTGTCCCTTCCTGGGGGACGTTCTCCATCTTCAATCGGCTCCTCCTCATAGTCGGGCTCGTCATTGATATTTATTTGGCAACGACCGGTTGAGCCTCCAACGCTATAACTTCCTGACTCGGAAGTTTTAGACCGTTTCGTTGCTCGTTTCGCTTGTGCAACCTCATTTTGACATCCCTTCCATTTTGGGTGATCCTTTACAACTAGCCAAGCACGGACATGTGGGAAAGGACCTTTGCTCTCATTTTCGTATAAACGCACCGCTTCATTGAAAACATTTCCGTCGTTCCACCCACTCGGTTTGTTGGCCCGCGTTGTGTTATAAAACCCACAAAAGCGTTGGACCAACGTATTCATCTTGCGCCACTTCGAGCTTATAGAATCAATGGTTCTGTACTCGCCTTGTTCCATAAGCCCGTGGAATATATCAAGGGCTTCTTGCCAAAACGAATCGTTTAGTTGATTGTTACATACAAGTTGGTAACAATAATACTAATATTTTGTAAGAAAAATATAGTGTACAAATAAATATTTAATAACAACAATATTATGAAGACACACGAAACAAAAAAAAATTAAACACAGGAAACAAAAAAAATTACGAAAGAAAAAAAATAATAATATTTTACCGATTATAGGACACGTTGAAGAGTTAATCCATGCTTTCGCCAACGCCTCTTCCTCAATTTTTGTCCATTGTTGCATTAGTTTGGCCGCTGCGTCTTCCTTTTTACCCTTTCCCTTTCCCTTTTTATTTTTCTTTTTTGAAGGTTCAGGTTGCGTTTCTGGCACAACCTCTATCTCATCATCTTGTTCCTCGATTTGTGTTTGAGGTGCTTGTGGCATGTTGGGTTGTTGCATTTGATATGGGTTGAACGGCATGTTGGGTTGTTGCATTTGATATGGGTTGAACGGCATGTTGGGTTGTTGCATTTGCATTGGGTTGAACGGGTATTGGTTGAAAGCGTTTGGCATTTGTTGGTAACCCGCAAAAGCGTTGTCCATTACGGGTGTGTAGCCGGATGACGAAAACGGGTGTGAACTTGAGTTGGGATTATTTGGGTTGTAAGGATCCATAATTTTTTTAAGGTTGGGAGAGGTTTTTTATAAAAATGGGAGAAAAGTGGGAGTAGTTTGGTAAAAAAAAATGGGGTGAAAAGGGGTTTAATATATAGTGGTGGGGTGAAATTTTTTTTTTTTAAATGTTGCAGGTTAACGTTAGAGGGGCCCACCCCATGCACTTTTCAGCCCCGTCTTGACCGTCCGAAATCCGACGCCAAAGCCGAGCCGGGCCCCTTGGGGGCGGTGTTGGACGAGCCCAAAAGAGGGGGACGGGCCTTTGACGATGCCCATACCCATTCGTCTTATGTCCAAAGTTTAACCATCAATGTAACATATCTAAGTAAAGTGCAATTTTACCCCCTGAGATTTAGGTCAATTGGCACTCTGACACCCTTTAACGAAATAATGGCAATTTTACCCCCCAACGTTGGTGTTATGTCACACATTTACCCCCTGGTGTCAATTATGTTAACAGGTCTGTTAACTTTAATGTGAAATAACTATCTAACCCTTTAATATTACCCCCCAACGTTCTTGTTATGTCGCATAATTACCCCCCACTGGTAAATTACTAAACTGTCCTTTCTTATTACCCTTATACTTTGTTGTAAGAAGCAATATTACCCCCTGCAACTTTCAAAACCCTTCCCGCCAAAAAAGTTTGACCAGCCAAAGTCAACTACACATGGAAATTAACAAGAAATCTGATTAAACACTTCACAAAATCAAAATTGTACACTCAGACATTTGGCATTTGGCTCCATGTTTGGCTGCACACTCAAAATTGTAATGTTTGGCTGCCAAAATTGTAACTAACAATAAATCTGATTAAGCATACTCACATTCAGACATTGTAATTAACAAAATCTGATTTAACACATATGCATGATCAAAATCAGTTTAAACAAACCTATCAGACCCTTCTCTTATGGTTGCTGCTGCTGTTATGACTATTAGCAGCAGCAGCTAATAATAGCAAACAGTTTAAACAGGTTGTTGACAACAGGTTAATGCTTAAACAAAATCAGTTGAAACAGGTTATGAAACAAAATCAGTTTAAACAGGTTGTTGACAGCAAACAACTGCCCAATCTCTCCTTATATACTGATTTGCAGCAGCTAATAACAGCAAACAACTGCCCTAACAACTGATTAACAAACTTATTACAAAAATGACGCTATGCAGAAATTACAGATCTGCTGATCAATCTGATTAACAGGACTTATGCCCTAACAGCAAACAACTGATTAACAGCAAACAACTGATTAACAGAAATTACAAAAATAACAGCAAACAACTGCCCTAACAACTAATTAACAAACTTATTACAAAAATGACACTATGCAGAAATTACAGATCTGTTGATCAATCTGATTAACAGGACTTATGCCCTAACAGTAAACAACTGATTAACAGAAATTACAAAAATAACAGCAAACAACTGCCCTAACAACTGATTAACAAGACTTATGTAGAAATTACAGATCTGCTGATCAATCTGTTGTTCTTATAACTAGGCACATTATGCAGAACAATAGGCATTCAACTGTAAGCATAGATAAATAAGGATCATTGTTAAAGATCATTAGTCCTACTACATTGTTGCATACTACCTTGTCATAACCAAGGATCATGATATATACACAAAATGCATGTTTAACTTAACCTACATATTACACAAAACATCCTAATATATTACAGTTCAACTACGCAACCATTTCCTGCTGGGGGGGAAACTGGAAGTGCAGGAAAGGGCGGCCTCGCATTTTGACAACCAAGGACACCACAATCGATCCTAGTGAAACACGAATCCTCATGTCCACTGCAAACACAGAAAGATCCATGTTCAATAACCCCTGTTTTTTTTTAAAACCCAAGTTCAATAACCCCTAATTTTTAACCTGAGATTACTTGTTTTGTAACCTGAGATTACTTGTTCATTAACCACAATCACAATACTTGTTCGATTTTACCTGGGTGGGGACACCCATGGTAACCGTCGCCAAGGGGGGGGGGTATAGGTGTAACACCTCGAAAATTCGTGGTCAATGAAATAACGACACGTGTCATGTAAGACAAAAAGAACACTATAAAAGGCCACAATGTTGCAACATTGTGATCACATCTTTCTTCTGCATTTCTGGAGCTTCCTGGAGCTTAAGAGCAGACCCTAAGCCTTCCTAATCGTGCATAGGACTTCTGTAAGTATGCTTAACCTTTCTTAGTTGAGTTTTTACTTAGTTTTAGCTTAAAAGTCAAACCGTCGTAATTAACGGTTGACTTAGCGATTAATCATTAATGGTCCAGTGATTTGTCGAATTGAAAGTAGTTATAAGTTGGTAATTATGTGGGCAATAAACCCTTAAAAGGGCTCCCCCTGATTCCCACTCTAACTAGGTCAAATGTCGGGTCAAACTTGTTATTAAAAAGTCAACAGAATGCTTATTTTCCAATTTATGCATAATTAGCAATGTAGAACCCATACAACCTGTTTGGTCATTAATATAACTTGGTAATTAGTGTAAGAACATGTCTAAACATGTTCAACCCGACAATTTTCAGTAGAGACCCGGTTCGGAACCGAAAGTCGCATAATTGGACTTTTGCTTTGACTTTCAGTTCTGACCCGTTTAAGCATGTTTTAGAAATGCCTTAGAGCTTTAATTGGACTAGGTTACATGCTAGTATAACCCTCTGTGATTATACACCTTGGTTCATTAGTTATCCAATTAATATGCATGATTCCGTTAATTGCTCATATGTTGACCATTATGCCCTTTTCACCATAAAACGTGATTTTTAAAAATGTAAAAGAGTAGATACCTTAGTTACTGATATATAAACTTGTACCCAAAATTTGACATCAGTTTGAGGTGTAGATTGAGAGTTATGCTCATTAGCGTAATTAGAAAGCTTTTTAGCAATTAAATGGCATAATTAGCATATAGCCTATTTAAACCTACTTTTTGATATCAAACTTGTTACCCACTGATGTAATATATTATTTTGGGATTTTTTAATATTTTTAATTAATTTTAGGCTGAGCATAACTTAGAGTTATAAGCTTGAGTCGGTAATTGTCGGTTTTGCCCTTTTGGGCTATAAAACGAGTTTTACATATCTTTTTGACCCCAAACCTTTTGCTACTGATTTTATATGATAAATAAATTATTTTAGACCTTTTGGAATAATAAAAATATCATCTTTATTTATAGAACCCGGAAATGGCTTCTAATCGCCCTTTTAAGCGTTTTTAACGCATAGTATGTACTAAAACTATTTTAAACATACAAGGGTTGATACTGTAACACCCCAAAACCCGAATGTTTATATTCGTTAAATGTTATGATATGGCACATCAAGAAATAAATAACTAGGTTATTTATCCTAGTTAAAAGTATGGTAGAAACAATTAGAGAATAAGAGTTGTGCCAATTATAAATAAGAGAGAGAACATGAGGGACTAAGATTGCCAAAATTGAATATGAGTTTAATTAAAACAAGAATCTCACACACACTGGGTGTGTGTGCGTGAGATCGAGCAGGAGGAAGAAAGAATGGGTGTAAACCCTAGTTCACAAGAAAGCTTCAAATTGACAAGGAGATTAGTCTCAAATTCGATGCATGAACTCGTTTTCTTGATAATCTAGCCCTAGCAAACATGTGGTAAGTTGTAATTTAAGATTTGATGATATTGTAAGAAGTGGGTTATGATCAATCCACGAAATTGTATGAAATTAAGCATGATTATGTGTTAACATCATCATAGGGAACATGTGTTATGCATAATTTTGACTAATTTGATGTTTAAGGATGTAAACCCACTAGTTGGATGATTAAGATGACATGGGTGTTCATCATGTCCAATTCTTGTTAAATATTTATGAATTATGTTGTGTTATGATGAACTATTGTTAGATGAATTGAAAGAAATATGGTGTTGATATGTTTAATGTTTAGGTGTTAATGATACTTGTTGATTAGTAAGAAGATTTGATGAAATATGAATGAACTTGGAAGATTATGCTTAAACTAGTTGTACATGGTGCCTAGGAAGTAGTACGCACACCAAGTGTTCGATAAAATGTCCAAATGACAATAATATGTGAAGGTTATGTTATGATGATGTTGAGTATGCTATGTGCTTGTTTGAATCGACTAATGAAATACATATGTGAGATATGAACTTGATATGATCATTCATATGAATAATCATGTATGCTAATAAGGACGTAAATGTAATGACATGAAAGTATAGGAATCATGTCGAGATGGATGGGAGCGTGGAAGGCTAACGGGACAAGAAGACTCAAGTAAGCGAATGCAAATACGGACGCGTAAGGTAAGTGAACTCCGAACTTACCCTTTTGTTTGGTAATGTATTTATGATATACGGTAATTTATTTAATGTAATGAAAGAAGATATGAATCGATGTTATTACTAAGGTATGTTTTAGTGGAAATGAGTCGAAAGTGAGATTCGATTAAGTTTGGATAAGAAAGGGAAGCTAATGATACTAACCGTGTTTCTATTGAGAATTAATGTGAAGTATAGGCATCTTAACAATGGAAGTGAAGGTTGACTCCGATATCCGATGCGAGTGATCGAGTGGATGGATGAAAGGGCTAGTATCAGAGAAAGCATGATATGTTGACGCCTTATTATACATGTGTTAAGATTTTGTAATATGTCACCGGTTGCTAATGATGTGATTGAATGTGGTGACTGCAGGTTGTACAGGTTTTTGGATGTTTCATCAAGAAGTGTACGCGGTTGAAGATCGAGTCAACGCGTGGATTGTACGTGGGTGTGAATGTGGTCACTTAATTTTATATAAGTATGTTAGTTTTTAATTAATTTATAAAAAGGGATTAATGTATTTAAGTGAAAGAATGAATATAATGAAAGAAAATTTTTAAAGTTCGTATTTCCGCTGCGACTTTCGGTTAAAACGTGTTAGGGCGTTAAAGATACCTACTGATATTTTAGGTAAATTATAATATTTTAACAGTAAGCAAAAGTTGTTTAACTCAGACTTCAGTTTTGAGCTTTTCGGCTTATGTGAAATTACCAAAATGCCCTACGGTGCATAGTTTGGTTATAATTGATAAATTTCACATATATGCAATACCCTACTGTTATAACTTATCAAATTAAGTATTTTTACTAATTTCATCAGACCTGTAACTCAGATTATTGTTCAAACTCTTTTTTAACCTTTTAAATGACTAAAATACCCCTACGGGGCATAGTTTGAGTTTAAACTCGTTTCGGGCATAATAAAAGATATCTTACTGATGTCACAACATATTTGAGGCATATTAACTTAGGAAACCTGTATATGGCTCTTATGGTTACCCGTTACGCCTCTTGCGCGTTCGGTTCGGTTTATGTAACTAGTTTGCATGAACTAGCCGAAACGGGTCAAACCTTATCATTTTTAGCTCAAAATCCAGAATGTGTTTAGATTACCCATATAAGACAAGTCTTCAAACTTGTCGGGTCTAAATCGCATTCTATTCCGATCTTCGCTTAATCACGCGTTCGAACCGTATCATTCCTTAAAACTAATCGGTCTAAGCTTAAGCTTAACTAAAGACCGTTAGGATTCTAATAGGTTATTATAAACCTTTGTTCCAGAATAGGAGAACCAGTAAAAGCTACCCGCATTTGCTAATTGTGAATTATACTTGCAAAGGTAAATACTTTTAACTTATTTTCCCTATACGGGCTTGGGGTACGGTATATTAAATACCGCTTGGTCGGGCATTCGACCTTAATCGATTGGTGGTTAAGTATTATCGAGATGACCCGTTTAAATATGTTTTGTTTGCTTAACGCCTTTGGGAGGTTAATGACCATGTCCCGGATATCCTTGGCATCATTTTACGAAATGGCCACGACCTTAGCGTGGGGTGTAGGCGTACACCCGTCAGTGCATAAATAAATAATGTGGTGTGTCTATTGATCTTTAACCCGGCACGAACCGGGCTACTGAACGCATAAGGAACATGTAATCCTTTTACAAGTTTATATATTTAAATAATTATCCCAAGTTATAAAAAGTTTGTGCCACGTGCATTCAAATCAATTTTATTAAACTTTTCAAAATGAGTCGGTTGAATGTATTTACCAGTGTAAACTGACGTATTTTCCCAAAAAGGTTAAGTGCAGGTACTAAGCGAACTAGGCTGGCTTTCTCCTAGCGTCTACATTAAGTCTCGCAAGCTCGGACGTCAAAAACTGTTGAACACTGTTTCCTGTTTATTTTTTATCCTTCTGTGGATTATTTTTCAACTGTTTGTGATACTTGATATTACAATTATATTCGGTTGAAATATATCTATCTTTGCTTCCGCTGTGCATTTAAATATTGTGTTGTTTGACTGTAATGTTGCCAACCACGTCACGATACTCCCCACCGGGCCCACCGGTCAAACGTGGAAATATCGGGGTGTGACAGGTTGGTATCAGAGCCAACGCTGAGTGAATTAAACACTAGCCTTTTGTGTTTAATCTCAGTTACACAATTGCACATTCCTAAATTTTCGAGTCTAGACAAATAACATAGGACAAATTCTATTTTTGATTTATTTTGTCTTGTATTTTATATATATATTCTTGTTGTTATCTTATGTTATATTGACAGGTCTAAATATGCCACCAAGATTTTTCAGACGAAGAGGACGAGGCAAGGGGTCAATCACTGCCCCCAATGATCACGAAGTCGGGCCTTCGCACAGGCGAGCTCCCTCTTCCACTGCGAGTGCTGATCCTTGAGAGAACTGGAGGACCATTGTGGAGCCCGCTAGACGGTCTGTTTCACATAGTTCAACGCCTCCCTATCGTAACTCCTATGGGCCACAGTCAGAAAACGAGCCCGATAACCCACAACCTTCATATATACCTCTTCAGCGATCCCTTTCGCACAATTCTTTTGGTAACCCCACTCCTGTTTTTCAGGGCCGGTTTAACCCGGCGAACTACATACAAGAACCCGTGGGTTTTAACCCATTGGGACCGGAGGATCACTTTTCCAGCGATAACGCCATGGATATGGATGAGGACACCGACCCTGTGGAGCCTGCAACCGGGACCCCCAACCATCCTATCGAGGTTTCGGATGACTCATCTTTTCACGGATCACCCTATGGTGGTCCAGACAGTTTCCAGGCAAGGTTCAACCAGCATGAATGGTACTTCACACCTTCTCACCATTCATCGCCCCACCAGCAGCAGCAAGATCCCTCTGGGGATTCACGTTTTGTGGCAGTCACGCCACCGCCTCCACCGCCGCCAGTTCATCAAGCACCTCCAGAACCGCCGAGGCGTAGGAGGACAGGCGCGCGAATATCCGCACGTGGAGGGGATTTTCACTTCAGCACCCCTCATCACTCAAGTGGCAGTCATTATCCGCCACTACATGAAGACCCTCAAATGGGTGGGCCTTCAAACCCAGTTGCACCACAACCACCACCGATGGGTTTTGATAACCCGATTCCTGCATACATTGGTTCAATGGCGTACAACCCGTTTGAGCAGCCGGCTCACACCAACTATAATTACGCTGAAGCCGACCCGTACTTGGTAGCGGCCAACTATAACGCCCTTCATCCTGAAGGACCGTATGGAGTTCCTTGGGGAGTAGGGTACCCAACTCATGGGTACCAAATACCAGCTAGACCTATAATTCGGCAACAATCGCAGCCGCCACGGTTTTCCCCACCTGAACGGGAAGAAATTCTACAAAGATTGGACCAAGTCGAGCGAGACTTTCACAGAGATCGCAGGGAGCGACAAATTTTCTTCCAGGGATTGACAAGTTTAATAAAAGGGAAGAGCAAAAAGGACCATTGAATCCTTCAATTATTGATTGTATTTTCCTCGTTGCAGTTGAGCCCCTGCGTGGGCCTGTCTTGCTGTTTTGACCCCTGCGTGGGTATGGTTGTCTTTTGAGCCCCTGCGTGGGCCTATCTTTCTGTTAACCCCTACGAGGGTATGTTGTTTGTTTAAGTCCCTGCGTGGACTAGTATTTCAGTTTGACCCCTGCGTGGGTAAGTGTTATGTTGAAAGACCCGTTTAGGGCAGTGTGTACTTTTTATGATTATTGGAATGTTAAGTTTATAAATTTCATTTTGCTATTATATGCATAAATATATTACATGAAATAAATAAATCAGAATCATTCCTTTTAAAAATTTATCTGCCTATTTTAAATATTAATAAGAATCTTAAAAAGGTAAAACCTAGCTTGTAGGTCATTATAAAGACTTAGCCAATATGGTAAAACCTGTTTAAAAAGATTCGGATCCCAGTTAACATCTGAAAACATGTTAACACTCCTGGCAGACTGATGTGCTAAATGTGGTTAAATAAAAACTACTAAAATTAACCTAATCTAGACACTCTAAGCTTTAAATTTATAAACTTAGACTCGATCTAAAACTAAACCACGCAACCGGCAAGTGTACCGATTAATGCAGTATAGCTACAGTAAGTCCGAGTATCGAACCCACGAGACTCTCTAATTACGCTAATTAGACTGTATCTAGACCTAGACTGACACAAACTCTAACTGTTTAATTGGTTGGTGGGGGGGGGGGGGTTACGGAAAATCTAAGGAAATCTATTTAAACTAATTAATAAACTAAAACTAGACTAAATACGAAAGAAGACACAGACGATTCTTATATGATAACGAGGACCACCTAGACTAGAATCCTGGATTGATTTTAAGAAATTACCGATTAAGTTAAATGCACGAATTATGGAACCGGGATCTTATAATACTAAACCTATTAAGAACCAACGAGGCCCCTCGACCCTTCTCAAGGAGAAACCTGTGGAACTACCTAGGCCGTTAATCCTACCAGTTATTAGACGCCTTCCCAGTTGTCTAATTATTGTGTAAGTACCCTAATGTTGACCTATTCTTTCCCAATCCTAGATCTAGGGTAGTTTGAAGTAATTAATTTGACTTGATAGACTAATAAGACCGACAGGTAAACCAAGACATAACCTTTCCCAAGGCCTATCTAAAGCAATTCGTCGGGTAAGACCTACCAATAGCCCCTCACTTCCCAGGTATTAGGACTAGTAGAACACTAAGACTTAGAAAATTAGTACCACTTACTTCTAGGGGTTATTGGCCAATTCTCCCTAAAGAGTTAAGGTTTTCTAACGTGATATAGACACTCACCGAAACCCTAAACCCTAATATGACTCTACGTTGTGATATAGACCGTCACTAAGAATCATATGAAGCAAGTAACAATAATAAACCAAATCAAAGCATGCATACACATCAAACCATTAAATCAAACCTCTTACTAAACACAATCACCCATAACAATCATGCAAATAACGAAAACGGTTCAAACTTTATTCAAATCCATTCATCGAAGTCTAGGCGGTTTAAACGTTTAGCCAAGTAACATAATCTTAAAAATAATAAAACAATGTCTAGAACAAGAATCCATCGAATAAAAACAAGAAACTAGAAAATAAGAGAAACTGAGTAGCAAAACCCGTTAATCCCTTGCTCTCCAAGTTTTCCGCTCGATGCCGATGATTCCCGCAGCCTTAATCCTTTCTCTTGATCGCAGCCTACTAACCTGCTGCTGCTGTCGAATGTCTTATCCTCTGATTGCCGTCAACTGTTGTCTTTTATGTATTCGAATCCAAGTGTAATAGGGCTCTCCTTTGCAATTGCTTTAGAATTCTGTTGGGCTGTTGACGTTTTCACGGCCCACACCTCCTTTTCGATCTTTCTTGGCCATAATAGGGATATCCCCCTCTTTAAGTTAATAATTGGCCACTAAAAGAAAATTAATATATAACTTTCTTTTTGTCTTTCGTCTGATGTCATCCCCAACAATAAATATATGAGCACATATATTTTCTTCAATCTTGCATTATATATTTTTTTCTCTTTGTTACTCTCGATCAATCACAGCTCCAGAAAATAGCTGTAATTTTTATTCGGTCTCTGGCACCCTACTCTGCCCAACTGGCTGGTTATTTCCATATTACTCGTTTTTGCTCCATTCGCACCAGGACCTGCCAAAACACAAAATAATATAATATACTACTAATAACTAAATAAAAATAAATAAAACCTATACAAAAATTATACAATTTACACGGGACAAATATGTGTATTTTACCCCACATCAAATATCCCCACACTTACTCTTTTTTCGTCCTCGAAAAAGAATTTATGCATACGGAATCAGAGATGAATAGTCACTCGGGTCAAAGCATATTTATATTTTATTAAAACCAAGACTTGCGTTAGCCGCGATTGCGAATATACTTATCCACTTTAAACCCAAATCCAATCCTAAGCCCTTATCATGTGATTTTAATTTAAGTGCGGTCAATCTACCTAGGGTCTCACACCAGAATTTACGGTCCACCTACTTCCACCTCAAGCTTATAGGACTAAAGGAACGATCACTGGACCAATTCCTAACCGTCTTATATCAAAACCAAGAGAGTTTACAATCAACTTTTTTTTTCATTTTTTTTTTGCTTTTTTTTTTTTTCTTTTTTCTTTCTCGTGAGTCTAGACGATGCTTTCCCTAACCAAGAGGTATTCCGGCTGTAGAGTCGCGATCCCAACCACAGATTACTTAGGTTTCGGTACTTTTATTCGGCAAGTCGATTTCACACATCCCAGAGGCATTCCGGCTGTAGAGTCGCTATCCCCAACTCGGATTACATAGGCCTGTGTTACTTTCATTTAGTTTCTAGCTCACTTTTTATTCTATTTTTTTTCTTTTTTTTTCGCATGACCACAAACTCTAACGGTTTTAACTTATAACGGTGCCCCTTATACTCTTATTGGCAGTTTTAGTTTCCCATATTTCCCAGGCGAGAACCCTCTAGCAGACCGACAATTAAGGTATATTAGATCAAAGGGACTTAAAACCAAACCCGGGCCTATCCACATATCCCAAACTAGACGCAAACTCGGTTTATTATAATCTCATATTATTATTATTCGAACCCGAGCAAAAATTCATTTTTTCTATCATTTTCCGTTTTAATTTGCAAACTTCTTTTTTATTCGAAAGACATTTTCTGATTTTTTTTTTGTGTGTTTTTTCATATTTATGACTCAAATATTTACAAGTATTTCATCCCCACACTTAGAGATTGCATTGTCCCTAATGCAAAGATGGAAACTAACAATAAATACGAAAGAAATAAAATACAGAGAGAGTTGGAAAAGACTTAGCTGGTTAGGACAAAAGTCAGTGCCAGCCGTACGAGTCTTGAATCCAACAAACGATCGTATAGCATTTCATTCACGATCGTTGCCTTAGTCTGCTTGGGTTTATCAATATGGCAGTTCCGAAATCACCCGAATGGAGATTGAGTACGGGTGGTACAATCCAAACCTGCACAAACACAGCAAAACAAAACCCAACGCAGTACCGACTCTAAAAAATGACTCAAAAACTACTAAATAAGACTCAATATACAAAATAAAAGACTCAAAAATACAAACTCTACAAAACCTCCCCACACTTGAACTTAATCAGGAGGTTTCTCTTTGATTTGAACCCGGTCTAACCCATTTAATTCCACCCGATCCTCGAAAACAGTTAAACATTTAAGGGCGGAATAACGAAATATTTTGAAATTTTTAAACTTGAAAATTTTAAACGGGTCAGACCACCAATATTTAAACTTACCTGGAATGGACCGGATGCGTGGCATGTAACGATAAGAGCGGTCGTGCTTGCACTTTAATTGCTCCATTTTCTGTTTCGCCCATCTTCCGACCCAGAACCATCTCCGGTTTCCAGGTTCTTTCTTTCTTGCCCTTTCCCGTGGCCTTAAATCTTCAGTTACCCCTACCACGGGCCAGCTATGATGTTCTTCATCTTCCACCATTTCCTCTACTTCCTTGGGAAGATCCCCACACTTAATTTCTACGTGCGGTGTGGGTTCACTTATTTTCTCAGGTTCAACTTCTACCTCATCATCAAACAGACTACCTAAGGAATCTCCTAAATCTAATTCCTCTTCAACATCTACTTCCTTAACTAATGATTCCTGGTAGACCTGCCACTCGTCTACTTCTTCCACACTCTCTCTCAATATCCCGCAATTAGCCATTTGCATCTTAATCTCATCTTCTTCACAGCCAAAATCAATGATGCCCTTCTTCTCCGTTTCTTCTACTTCTTCTAATTTCCTAGACATTTCTTCTACTGAACATCGAATGTCTGAGAGTATAGACTCTTGATTTTGAAACAGGACTTCATGTTCTTGAAACATTTTCTGAGTAGTCTCATCCGTAGCTACCAGTTGAGCTAACAACCCCATTATCCTATTCAGCTGGTCCTGCTCATTTACTCCAAAATTTTGCTGTTGAGGATGGTGATACGGTTCCTCATACTGGTACGAGGAATACCCCTGTGAAAAATATGACTGCGGCTGCACGTAGGGGTTAGCATAATAATGTGCAGAGGACCCCTCATATTGTGGGCATTTAACTGTAAAATGGGGTCCTCCACAAATTTCACACATATTTTCTAGAAAAAATAAAAAACAAAACTAAAAGACACAGGCAATTAGACTCCTACGACTCAATATACAAAAGCAAGTAGCACGTATGATGTCAATTAAGTCCAGATAAAGTAATCAACGCAATTGCCAAAGAGTCCCAGAGGTATTCCGGCAACGACGCCAAAAACTTGATGTGCTAAATGTGGTTAAATAAAAACTACTAAAATTAACCTAATCTAGACACTCTAAGCTTTAAATTTATAAACTTAGACTCGATCTAAAACTAAACCCCGCAACCGGAAAGTGTACCGATCAATGTAGTATAGCTACAGTAAGTCCGAGTATCGAACCCACGAGACTCTCTAATTACGCTAATTAGACTCTATCTAGACCTAGACTGACACAAACTCTAACTGTTTAATTGGTTGGGGGGGGGGGTTACGAAAAATCTAAGGAAATCTATTTAAACTAATTAATAAACTAAAACTAGACTAAATACGAAAGAAGACACAGACGATTCTTATATGATAACGAGGACCACCTAGACTAGAATCCTGGATTGATTTTAAGAAATTACCGATTAAGTTAAATGCACGAATTATGGAACTGGGATCTTATAATACTAAACCTATTAAGAACCAACGAGGCCCCTCGACTCTTCTCAAGGAGAAACCTGTGGAACTACCTAGGCCGTTAATCCTACCAGTTATTAGACGCCTTCCCAGTTGTCTAATTATTGTGTAAGTACCCTAATGTTGACCTATTCTTTCCCAATCCTAGATCTAGGGTAGTATGAAGTAATTAATTTGACTTGATAGACTAATAAGACCGACAGGTAAACCAAGACATAACCTTTCCCAAGGCCTATCTAAAGCAATTCGTCGGGTAAGACCTACCAATAGCCCCTCACTTCCCAGGTATTAGGACTAGTAGAACACTAAGACTTAGAAAATTAGTACCACTTACTTCTAGGGGTTATTGGCCAATTCTCCCTAAAGAGTTAAGGTTTTCTAACGTGATATAGACACTCACCGAAACCCTAAACCCTAATATGACTCTACGTTGTGATATAGACCGTCACTAAGAATCATATGAAGCAAGTAACAATAATAAACCAAATCAAAGCATGCATACACATCAAACCATTAAATCAAACCTCTTACTATACACAATCACCCATAACAATCATGCAAATAACGAAAACGGTTCAAACTTTATTCAAATCTGTCACACCCCGGATTTCCACGTGTCACCGGTGGGCCCGGTGGGGGAGTATCGTGACGTGGTTGGCAACATAACAGTCAAACAACACAATATTTAAATGCACAGCGGAAGCAATATATAGATTTAATTCAACCAAACGATATTGTAATATGAAGTATCACAAATAGTCGAATATAATCCACAGGTAGATCAAATAAAATAAACAGGAAACAAATGTTCAACAGATATGACATCCAAGCTGGCGAGACTTAATGTGGATGCTAGGAGACAAGCCAGCCTATTTCGAGTAGTACCTGCACTCAATCTTTTTAAGAAAATACGTCAGTTTACACTGGTAAATACAATCAACCGACTCATTTTGAAAAGAGTTTAAGAAAAGCATTTAAGGCACAAGGCACAAATATTTTATAACTTGGGATAATTATTTAATATATAAGCTTGTAAAGGATTTACATGTTTCTTATGCGTTCAGTAGCCCGGATCGAGCCGGGTTAAAGATCAATTAACACACCACTTTAATTATGAGACACTACAGGTGTACGCCTACACCTGAGTGCTAAGGTCGTGGCCATTTCGTAAAATGATGCCAGGGATATCCGGGACACGGTCATTAACCCCCCAAAGGCTTTAAGCAACAAAACAAATTAAACGGAGTCATCTCAATAATTTAACCATAATAAGATTAAATATTCGACGCCCGACCAAGCGGTATTTTATATACCTTACCCAAGCCCGTATAGGGAAATAAGTTAAAAGTATTTACCTGAGCAAGTATAGTTCAAAATCAGCGAGTGCGGTATCTTTTACTGGTTCTCCTAATCTGGAACGAAGGTTTATAACAACCTATTAGAATCCTAACGGGTCTTTAGTTAAGCTTACGCTTAGACCGGTTAGTTTTAAAGATACGGTTCGTACGCATGATTAAGCGAAGACCGGATAGAATGTGATTTAGACCCGACAAGTTTGAAGACTTGTTTAATATGGGTATATGATACACATTCTGGATTTTGAGAATAAACCGATAAGGTTTGACCCGTTTCGGTTAATTTATGTAAACTAGTTACATAAACCTAACCGAACGCGCATAATGCATAACGGGTAACCGAAAGGGTCGCGAACAGGTTTCCTAAGTTAATACGCTTTAAATATGTGGTGATATCATTATGATATCTTCCATAATGCCCATAACGAGTTTAATCTCTTAATAAGCCCCTTAGGGGTATTTTGGTCAATTTAAAGATTATAAAAGGATTAAATTAGGTTTCTATGAACCGGGTCTGATTACATCAGTAAAATAGCTTACATTAACAGGTTATGTCTAATGGTATTAAGTCTTACGTGGCAAAATGGTTTTAATACTAAACTACGCGTTTAATACGCGTATAAAGCCGTTTTAAGCGATGTACGGGTTAAGATACCAATCTGAGTTTTCTAATCAGCAAAACAAGTTCAAAATACTATATTTATTATTTTAAATCAGCGGCAATTGGATTGGTATCAATCGGATTCATAAAACTCGTTTTATGGCCTAAAAGGGCATATTCGGTGTTAACCGAATCAATGCGATAAGCCTAGCTTAAGACCAGCTTAAAAATAATTAAAAATCTTCAAAAATCCTAAAATATTATTTAACATCAGCGGGTAATGGTTTTGGTACCGAAAATCGGGTTTAGATAGGCTATGCGCTAATCGCGCCGTTTAATTAATAAAAAGCTTATTATATACGCTAATGCGCATATCTCCTAATCTAGACCTCCGCTTGACGTGAAAATTTACGTACATGCTAAATAATCAGTAACTAAGATTATTGCATTTCCACATTTTCAAAATACTCGTTATAAGGTCATAAGGGCGTTATGGTCCACTTTAAGCGATTAACGGAAACGTGTGCATGCAACGGATAATCAACGAAACAAGTATAGAGACTTATACTAACATGCAACCCAATCCTAATGAGACTTTAAGGTATGTCTAATACCAACTAAAACGGGTCAGAACCGAAGTCAATGCAAAAGTCAAGGTTTTGCGCCTTTCGG